>CM051398.1:11006949-11055679 GCA_028052125.1 Melia azedarach | reverse complement strand
CATTGCTTCATTGTATATCAAAGATAAGTTCGTTCAATCTTCGCCTTCAGAACTCTACACATTCTTTAAATGTATACATATTAATATTGGTGATACTCTCTAGACTGCTCAATTTTATTGATTATTTATGGTCATGGTATTGTAAAGAATGCATCATTTTCATGACAAACCACAAAGAGAAAATCGACCAAGCACTACCGAGACGTTTCTGTATGAGCATGCACATTCATATGTCATCCCTAGATAGTGGGGACTAAATTATTAAAATTATATTTTTAAATTTGTTATTTAATCAAAGTATGGGAATAAAAATGATAATATCAAATCTAATTAAAATACGTATGTATAATTTTTATTCATTGATTATATGGATATCTATTTATTTTGTCAAATTTTAAGGATATTTAATTATCCTAAAGTTTTGAGTATATCTACCATTTTCTAAAATTTTAATAAGTACATATTAAATTTCTTTATTTTACAGTTACAATTTTATTTTATTATTGTTATACTATAAGTCAATATTGTTCAATATCATTCTATCAAATCTAATTTTGAAATGTTAGAATTTTTCTACTACGATTTCTAAATCAAAGGCAAATAGACTTAGAAAAAAGTCATTTCCACTGCATTGAGTCTTAATGATAGGGGATATTTGGTAAATTTGATAGAAAAAGACTAATATTGCTCTTAGTTTATTTCTAGATTATTAATTCTGTTGTATTGTTACCAAAAAAATTGAATTTGTAAAAGAATTTTCTTGTTAGTTGTGGTGTAATGTATATAAATACAAATAAGGGAGAGAGAAAGAGTCTCTTGATTTAGTCATGCATTACTAATTTTCTTTCTACAAAAAGAGGTGGATTAGGTGTTTAATGGGTATGGGTATTTTTGTAAAAATTATTGAAATCTACTTTTTGTATCATAAAGTGTAAAGTAACTTTTTTAAAATTTTCCTTTATTTTTTGAAAAGTAACTCTTTAGGAATTAAATAATAGTTATTAATTATTTGAACTTACATATATTTTTTATCATATTTATATAATTAATTCAAAATAAAATTAAGATGAGTATAAATATTACTTATGTATTTTCCTTTTATTTGGTAAGTTTAACAATATCAAAATTAAGATAATCTTTTAAAATTTTTAAAGTATATTGACATATATTCTTGAAGTTTTCATGAATACATACAGGTTTTGATAAATAAAAATTTAATTCATCATTAAATAGAGGATTTATCTATTACGAGTTTTAAGATTAAATGAGCAACTGAGAGTGTAATTGAATATTATGAAGCAAGTGTCGAAATATTAAAACTTCTGCTTCAACACCCAATCTCCTCTTCTTCAAAGTCAATAGTAAGGCAGAACCCTTCTTTCACATGCCATCCTCTGCCAAAATCCACTTACAGTATATATGTTGCTTAATGCGGCGCTGATGTGGAATTTCCTAAAGCACCAAGAAAGGACATAAATCCGTCTTCTTCATTTGGCTGCTAGAACAGGATGCCTTCCCCAATCTAAAACAATTGATCTTGCATGGTTGACAAATTAATTCAAGGACTGAAACTTGACACGGCTCTGTTGTTAGCTGCCAAAGCTGATCAGGCTAATTGTTTCCTTCAGCTAATAATTTCAGGTGCTGATTTAGGCCAATGCTGAAGTGTTCTCCTTGCTGTACTTTGTTACTGTTATGATTGCAGTAAAGGCTGACCATATAGAGGCATTCAAACTCCGATAAATTATGGGGCTAATGTCAGTATCAAGGACAGGGATGCAGACAGTTGTTCCTATCTTGCTATAGCATGTCAATGCTGGTGTAATATCTCTGTTTGAAGAGATCTTGCTTGATGCTGTTCTTGCTCACGAACTGACGGCTACAAGGAATTTGGAGCTCTTTACTTTGCATCACTGATTGGAAACTTGCCTTTCATGCTTGCAGCTAAACAGAGCCATACTGATGCCTACAAACTTTTATTACAAGAAGGTGCTGATTGTGGGATTAGCAATTTCAGAGGAGAGACAGCCATATCACTAGCTAGTAAAGCAACAAACACAAGGCTGCTGAAGGTGTGATTGTGTTAGAAATTTGAATGGCTTCAACTTGATAATTTGTCAAGTGTTGTAGCAGCTAAGCAAAGTCAAGAGCAGTTAAGTAGCACCAGATCAAATCAACGGTAATCGAGGTAAACCAGGTTAGGTCAGAAGCAACTGAGCCAACTGAACATAGTATATTTTCATCAAGCCTATGTAACAAAACTATTAAAATTCTTGAATATGCTTTTTTCATTTTTGATTGTTGTCACTACTACTGCTCGTAGTAGTGCCGTTGTTGTTGCCTTTAAAAGCCCATATTAACAACGATCTGAAGGTTGGGGCACCAATCGAATGCACTAATATGAACTCATCTGATCTGACCTAAACTTTTTTTTTTTTTTTAATTTGCTCTCGCCGTTGGTGCACTTTGCTCATCCATAGAAAAGTAAATAAGCATATCTTATAACATACGGGAACATAGAGGAATATTCAAAACCATAACGATAGCTGTTAGCGGAGAGTACGCTATGCTCGTAAATTGCAACTAAACAGCATTTTGCAGTAGGGAAATAGCTAACTCTAGTAGTAAAACAGCAAAATTATAGCAGGGAAAACAGCAAACAACATAGTGCAGCAAGAAAAAAGCATTTTTGCAGCAGTAAACGGCAAATTCCAGCGGCAAACGGCATATTACAGCATGAAAATAGTATTCTGCAGCAGGAAGAAACAAACATACAGTAGCAGAAAAAATAGCAAACTCCACCAGTATCTAACAGCATAAGTTGCAACAAACACAAAAATAGAGCAGCCTTACTCGTGCTGGGAAGAACAATTCACGCATTTTTTTTTTTTGAAATACTTAACAAAAGTCTTCTCTTTACTTGAATCTCTCTATATTTAGACCATGAAACCATAACTTAGGACTCATTCAACCCAAAACTTTCAAGATTAAACCGTTCTCTCTCTCTCTCATTTTTTTTAACACACTACAAATAATTTTTTATGCTGCCCTAAATTATTTAACACCACCGTAACTTTTTCTGACACCGTTCTCCACTATTTTTTCTTCTTCCCTTGCTTTCCAATCTTCTTCTTTTATTATTACAGACAACACCTAGTGCTCCAAGATGTGTGCATATAATATTCATATACAAATTATATAATATTCACCTAATGCTCTATAATATATTAGGACTGCGCAAACAAACTCAAATTTGAAAATTGGATCGAACCAGCCTGGATTGAACAAGTTCGATCTAGTCTCACATATAATTCAATTCAGTTTAGTTTTGATATTAAAAAATCCAAAAATATTATGTCTGAGCCGGTTTTTTCTAAAAAACTCAGACCGAATCAAAATTTTAATTTTTTTTATTTTTATTAAACAAAACGACGTCATTTTATTCAATAAAATTAAAAAAAAAGATAACCTAGACAATTCTAAAACCAAAGCAATTTCTCAAACTCCTCTTCTCCTCTTGGCCGATTTACAATTCCTCATTATCTCCGACCACCTCCAATTCGTACACCAAGTTTTCATAATCGATTCTTAAGTGTTGTAAAGTTAGTTTAATTATTATTGTTTTTACTTTCATTTTAATTTTCATTCTTTACATTTTACACTCACTAAACTTATTAAATGATGAGTTGATGATGATGGCAGATTTTATTGGAAAAAGATCAATTATAATGAAATAAACGGTTATAATTTTCAGTTTCTTGGTATTTGAAAAATAATTTAGCAAGAAAATGACTCAAAATAGCTGCCGTATGAGCAATTTTTTTCCCCAAAACAATAGCTGATTTTGACAAAATTATCCCAAAACAATAGCTATTTTTGGACATTTATGCCTAGAACAGCAGTTATTTTGGAGCAAATTTGTGCCCAGATATTGCTGTTATTATGGTCATATTTGTGCTCATAACAACCATTGTTTCAGGGCAATTTTTTGCCTAGAACCACTATAGTTTTTGTGCAATTTTTGGCTATTTCTAAACATGAAAATTTGATAAATATTAGTTTTGTAATGACATATATATTTATATTCGTTTTGTATTTTTCTTTGTACTAATTATGTTTAATTTGTCTTCTGATTTTTAGATGGAGTTTACTTTCTAAAGGTTGTAATATTGATGAGGGAGATGGAACAAGTCAAGAAGATGCTTTGGGACAACACATGAATGTTCATAAGAGATTAAGGTCTGATGTATGGAGATCCTTCACCAAGTTCGCAGGAGGAAAAAGAGTTAAGTACAATTATTGTCATAAAGAGTTCGCCTGTGAAAGTAATACCATTAGAACTTCTAGTTTACATAGGCATTTGTGTAGGTGTAATGAGTACACAAATAGCGTGGTAGATGAAAAGCAAATTGTATTAACTTTTGTGAAGGGTAAAAGTAATGGTGATGAGAGTGCTACTAGTAACTTGTCGCCGATAGGATTTAATAAAGATACATGTAGAAAGGCATTGATCAGAATGATTATTATTGATGAATTGCCTTTTAGTTTTGTGGAGGGTGAAGGGTTTCAAGAATTTTGTAGAATTGCTTGTTCTAAGTTTAATATTCCTTCTCGAAGAACAGTTACAAGAGATGTTCTTCAGTTATATGTAGATGAGAAAACTGTATTGAAGAACATATTTTCTGCAAATGGAAAAAAGATTAGTATTATCACTGACATATGGACTTCCATTCAAAATATCAGCTATATGGTAATCACAACTCATTTCACTGATAGTGAGTGAAACTGGCAAAGGAGAATATTAAATTTTCTTGTACTTCCAAATCATAAAGGGTCAACAACTGGAAGATTGATTGAGGCATGTTTACAAGATTGGGGTATAGAGAGAACTTTTTACCATTACTATTGATAATGCAAGTTCAAATAATGTGGCAGTAAATTATGTTAGAAGAAAGTTAAGAAATTGGAGTGCTAATGGGTTGATAGCAAATAGTGAACTTTTGTGTTTCAGGTGTTGTACACATATTCTTAATTTAATTGTTGGTGAAAGATAGAAAGAAGTGGATAAAACAATAATCAGTATTCGCAGTGCTGCGAAATATGTTAGATCTTCTTTAGAAAGATTAGCCAAATTCAAAATATGTGGAAAGAAGGAGAAGATTTAATCCAAGGGACTACTTGTCTTAGATGTTCCTATAAGATGGAATTCAACATGTTTCACGTGGAAAGTGCATTAAAATTTCAAAAGCCTTTGATAGAATGCAAGATGATGATTCTCTTTATTTGCCTTACTTTGAGAAAATGGAAAATGGAAAGTCAAGACTAGGGCCATGAACTCTTCAATGTTGGAGAAAAGCAAAAAGGTTTATGAAATTTTTGGTGACATTTTATGAGGTAACATTGAAGTTTAGTGCTTCCTCTAGTGTAACTTCACATTTGTATTTTAATGAGATATGGAAGATTCATGTACACTTGCAGACACTTTGTGCTAGTAAGATGATTTGTTATGCAATGTGGCTACTAATATGAAGAAAAAAGTTTGATAAATATTAAATAAATTACTACTTGTTGCAATCGTGTTAGACCTCCGTTGCAAAATAGAATTTGTAGCATATTGCTTTAATTCTTTGTATGATTCTAACACAGTTGAATCCTTGAGAAAAGACATTAAAGGTTTATTATATAGTTTATATAATTCTTATGTTATGTGGAATATCGACATTGATGACGATATAGCTTCCCAAGGTACTGAGTAATCATCATTCTTGTGATGAACAATTGCCAAGTATGTTGGTGGATGATGATCATGATGATTTTCTCACTATTGATAAGCCTTGTGATCATTTCCAATAATTTTCGATGCAAAAAAAACTCACAATGACACTAAACTAAACCACGAGATTGAGAAATATTTGTTGAAAGATTTTGAGTTTCACTATGATAATGAGAATTTTGATATTTGGTGTTAATGGAAGTTTAATTGTACAAAATATCAAGTTCTATCTTTAATAGTAAAAGATGTTTTTGCAATTTAAATCTCCATTGTTGCATCTGAGTCGACATTTAGTACTAGAAGAGGTATTCTTGATCTATTTAGGAGTTCATTGACTCCTAAATCTGTTGAAGCATTGGTTTGTACGCAAATTTGGTTGCTACGCAAATTTGGTTGCGTTCTTCCCTTCTTAGTGATAAGTCTTATGAAAAAGCATGTGTACAAGGAAGTTGAATTTAATGAAGTAATTGAGTAAGGTAATATAATTAATTATTTAGTAAACTAGTTTAGTTATAAATAATCAAATTTCTAATTTATATTTTATTGTTATAATGCAGAGTTTGTGAAGCCAATGCAAACACTAAAAGAGCACATAACTATTTTCTGAAAATGAACTTTTAGGTTAATTGCAACATATATGTTATATTTAAAATCAATATTGAGTTTTTGCTTGTTTGAGTTTATTCTTGAATTCAGTCTAAGGTTTGTTTATTTGCTGAAAGTTTGAATTGATTTAATCAATATTGAGTTTTTTCTTGTTTGAGTTTATTCTTGAATTTTACTTAATATTGTTGATTTGGTGAAAGTTTGAATTGATTTGTTGTATGTTGGTTCTTCCACAAGTTGTATTAATGTTGGCTACTAAGTCTAGTTGCTAGTTTGTTATTTAATGTCTTTCATTTCTTATTAATTGTAACAGAATGGTTAATTACATATTATTTAATTTTTTAACTTAATTGTAATTCTTTGAATTAAACCTGAAAAAACTGGACCAAACCGACTCAAACTTGGGCGATCCGGATTTGATTCGGATTTTCTATACATTCAGCCCGCTCCAAATTTAAAAATTAAAATTTTTTTTTTTTCAAATTAATCTAATTTTTCAAAAATTCGGACCAAACCAGCCCGTGTCCCACTCTAATGCATATAATATTCATATGCAAATGATATAATATTCAACTAATGCTCTATAATGTATATAATATTCATGTGCAATGATATAATATATATTCACCTAGTACTTCACGATGCATGCACATAATATTCATATAATATTTGTATGCTTCCATGTAGTGAAAATAACAAACAAAAATACGGAGAAACATATCTGATTGAAAGGTGGAACTTCAGAATCCATGCTCAAAGCCTCCAGGTTCTGACCAGTTATTTCTCGTTTCTTTAATGATAGGCTATGTCTTTTCTTCGGGTATTAAACTTTAGTAGTTTCAGCAACGTCCATTTTTTAGGAGATTTCTGGAAATTCACTGGTAACTCTTTCTAACTCCTTTTGGTCGAAATCATTTCCATTTTAAACTTTATTCAATTTAGCATTAAGTTGCTCAGCTGCTCTTCTAAGTTTTCTTCTTGCCCTTGGGCATTCAGCATCAAAAAGATCTTTTGCGTGAGAGTTTCTCAAAACTTTTATTCATATCTTGTGTGTATGAAAAATCAACGTGTTTCTCAGCAAGAAGCAGGTATTTTTATTCCTAGGAAGCAATCATAGAAACAAAGCAAGCTTTATCTACTTAAAATGTCAATAAATTCTTATGCAGATTGCAACTGGATAAAACAAAGAGAGAAAATAAGCAACTAAACTTCCCTGGATTATGTGTAGTAAGAAGCAATTTTTTGAGAAACTAGACAGAAAACTTCGTCTAGAAGATATGCTCCTCGTAACCTTGAAAAAGAAATTAATTTTCTTTTGTTCGTTGGTTTTCTCCGGCTATTTCTTTCTAATTTCCTCTTGGCGTTGGTGCATTAAGCTTGTCCAAAGGAAGGTAAGCCATCACATTCAGCGGCATCATTGCAGCACTGCAATACCTATGCAACAATGGAAGTCCGCTGGTGTAACATCACTCTCTGTAACTAAACAATGTGGGAATCCAATTTTCTATCAAATTTCAGTAGCTGATCAAATGCAGAAAACATGGAAGTCCGTTGGTGCATTAGGCCTGCCCGCCATGATATTTTCTCCCAGAAAAACAAAACGAGAAAGTTCTGAAATTTGCTAAACCAGCAGCAACACTCTCCAACAAAAGTCTTAAAAGAATTCTCAGTAATTCCATCAAATAGCTTCAAGATTATATTATTTGTGAACACCCGTACGTTTTATTTTTTTTACTGGCAACTCTTTTGTATAATAGTAGCCAGCCACAAAATCTAAATTGAAAATGCACAGTAGTACAAATATAATAACAATTCAGCAAAAATCATCCGAGTCTAGCCTCTCCCGCTTCTCCTGATTGATTTATGCGAGAATTCTAATGTTTCGTCGGAAGATTAACAGCCTTACATTCTTTCTCCATCCCGTCCAAGAATTGCATATTGCGGAAGACCATTGCTTCCCCAACCTCATTACTATGTTCCTGTGCAGTTAGCTAGGTTTCCAAGTTGATTTTGTGGCAAATGAATGTTTCAAGTGTTTGATGAATTGTATATAGAACACTAATAGACTATTTTTTCTCACTCTCATTAACATCTTTCAATCTATGATATTATGTTAAGTTGTAATAACTACTAAGAAAGTTAAAAAAAAGTAAGGTTAGTAGCATCTTAATATATAATTTTATGTTAATTAATTGTTAATATTTTAATTTGAATAGATAATATTTTTATTTTTAATTTTTTTTAAATAATAAAATAAGCTATATTTTTCCCTTCCTATACTGACTACATTCACTCTAATACAATTAAACACCCAAAATTCCCCTGCCGTTAGGGAATCTTCCGTAAATTTAATAAAAAATGTAAACTGTTAGCAAAATATCCTCAATAATACTAACATATAAAAGATAGAATAAGGACAAATTCAAACTACCTTTTTATATGTATATAAATTAATTAAAATTAAAATAATTATTAAAATATTTATTAATTCTCTGTCTAATCAAAATTAATATACTCATTAATTATATCTCTAATCATAATAAATGCACACATAATCAATTTAATAAAAATAAATTCTATTTAAATTAATTTAATTTTTTAAATATTTGTTAATTGTATCTCTAATCACAACTATTTTTTTTTAAGTGATAATTAATGTATCATGTATTATTAGAGCTTCAAATCTTGAAATGCAGCAACCAATAGAATTAGATGTGAAGAAGAAGACCACATTATGCAGGAAGAAGAAGAAGAATTTTTCTATTTGCACTAGAATGGATAAGGGAAGTGAGGATGGGATTAGGATTATAGATTTGGGATTTAGAATTTGGTAGAATATTTTATTTTTTTAATTTTATTATAAAATATTAAGAAATAAATTTTTTTTATAATTTTATAATTTTATTTAACTTTTAGAAATAAATTAATTATTCAAGAGTATTATAATTTTATTAATATAATTTTTTAGATTTTATTTTAATAATTTTAAAAGACAAGTTTATTTTTAAAAAGATAATTTGATCGTTAATTAAACAAATAGCTAGATGTAAAGGGTAATAGTTGAAAAAATAGGGAGATTTGAATAATTAAGTCAAACGAGGAGAGAGTATCCTTTATTCTTCCGATATTTTATTAGTCGGCATAAATTCATTAAATTTGTTAATTTGTTTATTATGAATCAATTCCACAAAAGTCTCTTTAAATTTATGTAATAGTGAATGTGATTCTAAAATAGTGCATACTAACACTACAAAATGAATTATTCTAATTTCTAAAGCATTGACAACAATTATATGCTTTATTTATTTCGTAGACAACATTATTAAAACATAGAATCTAATCCAATGCATTATTCCAAATCCAGATACATATACTTAAATTAAGTGTGATGATCATGATCAGCAGATCGAAACGCATGCTAGCTTTTCAAAGAGGAAGAGGGTCTCTCAACAATGAGGCAATTTGGTCTTTAACCAAATGAGCATTGGTGTAGCTATCACTATCCTTGTATAAATAATCCATCACGCGTGCTAAATTTAGAACTCGCTCCATCAGAGGCATAGGGAAAGTTGTTGGTTTGAGCAACTCTTGGTTCATATCTTTCCATGCATTTTCAACTTCCTTACGAAACACATTAACTGCATCTTCCTTAGAAGCGCGATGCTGCTTCGTATAGCATTCAA
The DNA here is from genome assembly GCA_028052125.1 of Melia azedarach. Taxonomy (NCBI): domain Eukaryota; kingdom Viridiplantae; phylum Streptophyta; class Magnoliopsida; order Sapindales; family Meliaceae; genus Melia; species Melia azedarach. The sequence continues at coordinate 11,045,617 of CM051398.1, read as the reverse complement.
TAGCTGAGGCAACATGTCCTCTGCTTTGCTCAAACTATATATAAGTACATGCAACAATATTATATATGTATATACATATATATATATATATATATGGAATTAATTAATTATATATATAGCTAGGGTCAATTAACCAATAAAGTTAATTAAGTGTGCATATATGGTACGTACGTTGTGAGAAACTAGGTCATCCATGAGCCTACCGATAACACTTGATGCTCTCACAATCTTAGGGTTACTAGATATCCATTCAAAACTCTCCTTAGTTGCAACATCACCCATGCCAATGAAGCAAGTTGTTGTCATCATTAACGAGGCACAAGTTACAAGTGCAACCTCCATATATTCCTCAATTGTTGGAACATAACCTTCATTTAACCACTTGGCTTCTACAAATTACATTGAAACGAGTTCTTGCATCTGAGGATATATATATATATATATATATATATATATATATAGTCAAACAAAAGAAAATAAGAGAAAAGAAATATTAATTTATGAATAAACACATACACACACACACATATAAACCATGAAGCTGGAAATTAATTGCCTACCTTCTCTTTGGCATAACGAAGGCAGTATGATCTTCCTTGCTTGACCAATTCTCCCTCAATTTCATTATAAATATCTAAGAGTGTCTTATAAATTATCTTCATATATTCTGGAAGTATATCTATAATTCCAATGTCCCATCTGAAAGTTACCAAATAACCATACTACAAATTAAATAAATAATCTACACAAAATTATATGTATTATGTACGGTTACCTTTTGATAGCTTCAGTAAAGAGTTTGAGCCCTTTAAAAGTACCATAGGAATCATAAGTATCATCTATGATAGATGTCATACAAATTACTTTAGTCACAATTTTTCTAACCAATGCATACGACGGCTCAAAGTAAGCTCCTAATACCCAAAAATATAGCTCCACTAATCTGTCTCTTGCATAAGGCAGCTTATTAGTGAAGTCTAAATCTTTCCACCACCTGAAATTCAATTAAACTTCATAGTAAAGCATTCTTAAACAAACGATATTCATAAATAAATCAATTGAGGCAATTTAATTATAAATGAACCTACCTTGTAAGGACACTTAGTTCCTCCTGATGTGTTGCTTGTAACATGTTGAAGTCTAACTTTGCAAACTTCAATAATTTTTTATTGTACGAGTCGTCTCTTGGATAGATAGACAAAAAGTACAATGTATCTAACCTTGGTAAGGTTTTACAAAGAGGACGATGGAGAACATGATTTATTTGTTCTGCAAGATTAGGGCATACATGAGATACTGCCAAATTAAGATGAGTGGTAGCGAAAGCAATGGCTTCATCCAAAATATCTTCTCCATGAATGGCTAGATGTGCTGCCTCATATAAGCTTAACAAGCCTTGGACATCACTTGTCAATGTTGCCTTGAATTTACTTTTTTCGTCTTTCAACTTTTCAAATACATCTAATTGCATATAATTAATTAATTCAGAGAACTTAATTTGAATAATTAAAAAGATTTGCACAAGGATTTTGCAATTACCAGAATTAAATTTAATTGCTTACCACATGAAATCTTAATTCCCTGCTGTCTCAATAGTCGAAAGGCAAGAGAAATAGTGTAGAGATCATGATCATCATCACTGTCAATATAAAGGTGATTACGTATTTTCTCCAATTCATCTTCGATCTCCTTTTCGAAGAGATAAGCCATACCCAAGCGTTGTACTGTATCAATAAGGTGCAATTTCTTAACTTGTTCATCTGTATTAGCAATTATCAATCTCCTTACTTCTTGTTTCAGTTCCTCGTACTGTTCTCTTGTTGCATGATCAATTGTCTACAAAACAAAGAATCACGTATCAAAATCAATTAAACATGTAGTGCCAGAACCAGAATTTAAATATATAGAAGGTTGGAAGAAGGTGGCTCAACAACTATTTCTTGTAGTAATATTCATATATATATATATATAAATATATATTAATTAAATAATGATCACCATGGAGTCGTTCGCATATGCAAGGAAATAATCCCCCCAAAGGGTAGGATGAAAATTTGCCGAGTGGCGATTAGAGTTCTGCTGATCATCATCTTGGATTAAAATAGAAGCGGCTGAAACTTGAGAAGACATAATGGACATGTACGTATAGAATATTCAAGTGGTGTGCGTGGTGCTGTAGATGCTCTATGTTCTGACTATTTATATGCACTCCTTAATGAGAAATAATAATTTAATCCAGATATTACACGTACGCCAAAGTTGATTTTTGTAATTTAAATGCATGCATGCATGTTAAATTATTGGATAGTACGTGGCGTTCATTTTCCAAAAAGTAATGCTCCAAGTTTCTTCAAATTGAAAAGGATGGGTAAACTCGTTTTTACTGAATTTGTGTTAACTTATAAATTTACAATTAATTTGTACGCAAATTTGCAATTATTTCCAATCTCACAAACATAACAATGAAGAACTTGGTATTCTGCAAATTGATTAATTTGTGATAATTAATGGATATAGAAGAGTTTGGGTGACGTAGAATTAATAATCAATCATATATATTTACCATTTCTATTTTTATATAAAATTTTGTTATTTATCACGTTCTGTCCTGTTTATATGCACTCCTGAACTGACAAATAATAATTTAATCCAAAAATAAATTAAATATATGCCCAAAAGAATATGTAGTGCGAATAATAATTATTGGTAGAATTATTTCAACAAACAAAGCTATTTATAATAATTTTTATATTTATTGGTCAATTCGGATTGGTAAGTAGTGTTGGGTTACAAAGAAATAAAATTTATTTTATATGTGCAATATGTTGAAATTAAGCAATTAACATGATTTTGACGTATATTTTACAGAAATTTCGAAATCAAAGGCAAATAGACTTAGAAAAAAGTCGTTTCCACTGCATTGAGTCTTAATGATAGGGGGTATTTGGTAAATTTGATAGAAAAAGATTAATATTGCTCTTAGTTTATTTCTAGATTATTAATTCGATTGTATTGTTCCCAAAAAAAATTGAATTTCTAAAAGAATTTTTTTGTTAGGTTTGGTGTAATGTATATAAATACAAATAAGAGATAGAGAGAGTCTCTTGATTTAGTCATACATTACTGATTTTCCTTCTGCAAACAAGAAATGGATTAGGCGTTTAATGGGTATGGGTATTTTTGTAAAAAATTATGAAATCTACATTTTGTATTATAAAGTGTAAAGTAACTTTTTTAAAATTTTTCTTTATTTTTGAAAAGTAACTGACGAAACAGAAATGCGAAGATAAAACAAAACAAAAGTTTCACAAGTTTCTGAATAAAATTTTATTGAATAAAAGATAACTAAATAATACTACTTAATACGCCAATATTAAGTAGCAACCACTTATAAGTGTTGCCTCTTTACATTCCTCAATTATCGGAACATAACCTTCGTTGAACCGCTTATAAGAACATTGAAACCATGATGCTATATATATATCGTCGAACAAAAGAAAATAAGAGAAAAGAAATATTAATTTATGAATATATATATAAACCATGAAGCTAGAAATTAATCGCCTACCTTCTCTTTCGCATAACGAAGGTGGTATGATCTTCCTTTGTTGCTTTGTTTTTTATCCAATGCATTGGCTATTTGTGAAGAATAGATGCTTCAAATTCTTGAGAACCTGAGAATCTGGGTACCCGAGTACCCGATGACCTAATGTCATAAGGTGGAGTAGTCATCCTGACTTGAAGGGGATCTGATCTGGTACCTGAGTACTCGATAACCTGATGTCATCAGGTAGAGTAGTCATCCTGACCTGAAGGGGATCTGATCTGGTACCCAAGTACCCGATGACCTGATGTCATGAAGTGGAGTAGTCATCTTGACTTCAAGGGGATTTGATTTAGTACCCGAATACCCGAGTACCTGAGGACCTGAAGAGGTGTTGTCATCCTGATCTGAAAAGGATTTCAAACCTACTAGAATTAGGATACTAAACCTACTTGAATTAGGACACTTAGGGACATTATAAAAACCCTGTACTCTAGACCTTGTTGTGGGGATGTGAACTGAAAGGGAGAGAGGAAAAGAAAGGGAGAAACTGAAGAGATGTGATTTAAGTGAAGAGAGTCACCTTGTACATGTTCTATCTTCTGATTCTAATAAAAGACCTTACATGTGTTTGCTCCGTGGACGTAGGCAATTTTGCTGAACCACGTAATTCTCGTGTTTCTGAACTTGCTTATTATTTATCTGTTTTATGTGGTCTGGTCAAATCTGATAGTTTCTATCAGATCACAATCTTGATTAAATCAATTAGCGTTAGAACATCGTTACTAAGGCTAATTTTTCGCAACAATTGGTATCAGAACCGGGTTTTCAAGTAATGATGTCTTTGCCTAAGTTTGATCTAGAGAAATTCAATGGAGAGAATGACTTCAATTTGTGGCGTCTGAAGATGAGGGCAATCTTGGTTCATCAAGGGTTGGAGGATGCTCTTGAAGGAGAAGACAAGATGCCTAATACGTTGACAGAATCTATGAAGAGAGAGATTTTGAGAAAAGCTCATTCTGAAATTATATTAAGTCTGAGTAATCAGGTTCTAAGGGAAGTTTCAAAGGAAAAGACTGCAGCCGAGATTTGGAACAGCTTAGAAGCGATTTACATGACGAAGTCTTTAGCCAATAGGATATACTTGAAGAAAAGATTGTATACCTTTGTTATGGCTGAAGGGACTGCAATTAAGGAACATATTGATCTATTTAACAAGGTAATTCTTAATCTTGAAACAATAGATGTGAAGATTGAAGATGAAGACCAAGCGGTGATCTTGCTGAGTTCTTTGCCAAAATCTTATGACCACTTTGTTGAGACCTTAACATACAGTCGAACCTCACTTTCTATGACAGATTTTAAGGCAGCTCTGAACTCCAAAGAACTGACCAGAAAGCGAGAAGAGAAGAACTCAAGTTAAGGAGAAGGTTTGATAGCAAGAGGAAGACCAGAAAAACAAGAGCACAGGGAGAAACATGTCAAATCCAAATCAAACTCAAATATCTTGAAGTGTTTTTATTACCATAAAGAAGGACATTTCAAAAGGGAATGTCCAGAAAGAAAGAACAAGAAGAAGGCAGATGGTGATGCAGCTATTGTAACAGAAAACTGCTTTGAATCTGCAGATCTACTCGTCGTATCTGGTGACAAGACAGAAGGTGAGTGGGTATTAGATTCAGGTTGTTTTTCCATATGTGCCTGAATTTAAATATGTTTGAGACATATCGAACATGTGATGGGGGTAAAGTATTAATGGGTAACAATAAAGAATGTAACGTTGTGGGGATTGGTAGTGTCAAGATTAGAATGTTTGATGGAGTGGTAAGAGAATTGCATCAGGTCAAGTATGTACCAGACCTGAAAAGAAACCTAATCTCCTTGGGAATGTTAGATCAGTTAGGGTGTGTATTCAAGGCTGAGAATGGGACCCTAAAAATAATTAATCTTTCTATGGTAGTCATAAAAAGGGTGAGAAAAAATGGCTTATATGTCTTAGATGGATTTGCAGTCAGGGATCAAATTGCTATGAGATCTGTAGACTTAGTGAAAATACACACAAATGATAACCTTACTGATATGCTGACAAAGTCATTACCAGGCGCTAAGTTCAATCTATGTATGAACTTGGCGAGCATTAGCAACCTATAACAAAACTGGTTTGGGCAAGAACATGGAGAGGGAAATGAATTAGAAGCAAGGTGGAGAATTGTGAAGAATAGATGCTTCAAATTCTTGAGAACCTGAGAATTTGGGTACCCAAGTACCCGATGACCTGATGTCATGAGGTGGAGTAGTCATCCTGATCTAAAGGGGATATGATCTGATACCCGAGTACCCGATGACCTGATGTCATGAGGTGGAGTAGACATCCTGACCTGAAGGAGATCTGATCTGGTACCCGAGTATCCGATGACCTGATGTCATGAAGTGGAGTAGTCATCCTGACCTGAAGGGGATCTGATCTGTTATCCGAGTACCCGAATTGTTACGAAAAATCAGCTTTAGTAATGATGTGCTAACGCTAATTGATTTAATCAAGATCGTGATCTGGTAGAAACTATCATGTCTGACCAGACCACACAAAACAGATAAATAATAAGTAAGTTCAGAAACACGAGAATTACGTGGTTCAGCAAAATTGCCTACGTCCACGGAGCAAACACATGTAAGGTGTTTTATTAGAATTAGAAGATAGAACCTGTACAAGGTGACTCTCTTCACTTAAATCACCTCTCTTCAGTTTCTCCCTTTCTTTTCCTCTCTCCCTTTCAGCTCACATCCCCACAACAAGGTCTAGAGTACAGGGTTTTTATAATGTCCCTAAGTGTCCTAATTCAAGTAGGTTTAGTATCCTAATTCTAGTAGGTTTGAAATCCTTTTCAGATTAGGATGACAACACCTCTTCAGGTCCTCAGGTACTCGGGTATTAGGGTACTAAATCAGATCTCCTTCAAGTCAGGATGACTACTCCACCTCATGATATCAGGTCATCGGGTACTCGGGTACTCGGGTACCAGATCAGATCCCCTTCAGGTCAAGATGACTACTCTACCTCATGACATCAGGTCATCGGGTACTCGGGTGCCAGATTAGATCCCCTTCAAGTCAGGATGACTACTCCACCTCATGACATCAGGTCATCGGGTACTCGGGTACTCAGATTCTCAGGTTCTCAAGAATTTGAAGCATCTATTCTTCACATCCTTGCTTGACCAATTCTCCTTCAATTTCATTATAAATATCTAAGAGTGTCTTATAAATTATCTTCATATATTTTGGAAGTATATCTATAGTGCCAATGTCGCATTTGAAAGTTACCAAATAACCATACTATAAATTAAATAAATAAAATAAATAATTTAATCAAAATTATGTATATTATGTATATATGGTTACCTTTTGATAGCTTCAGTAAAGAATTTGAGCACTTCATAAGTACTATAGGCATCATAGGTATCATCTATGATAGATATCATATAAATTACTTTAATCATAATTTTTCTAGCCAATGCATATTTTGGCTCAAAGTAAACTACTAATATCCAAAAGTAAACTACAAATAGCCAAATTATGTTTAAATGTTTAATATGTAAAAGTTTAGAGATATAAATAATATTTACGTAACCAATCAACTAGGACAAAAATCAATGGGGTATTTGTATATTTATCTAAACTTGAGGGGGGCATTTATTTTTGCCCAAACATTAGGGGGGTAAGTGTCTATTGCCCCAAACATAGGGGGTATACGTTAATTTTTCTTTAATATATAAAACCTTGTAGCCGTACCTAGTTCCTTCTGATGTGTTGTTTGTAACATGTTGAAGTCTAACTTTGCAAACTTCAATAAAGTTTTATTGTACGAATCATCTCTTGGATGGACAGACAAAAAGTACAATGTGTCTAACCTGGGTAAGGTTTTACGAAAAGGACGATAGACATCATGATTTATTTGTTCTGCAAGATTAGGGCATACATGAGATGCTACTGACTTAAGATGAGTGGTAGCAAAAGCAATGGCTTCATCCAAAATATCTTCTCCAGAATGGTTAGATGTGCTGCCTTGTACAAGCTTAGCAAGCCTTGAACATCATTTATTAACGTTGCCTTTAATTTACTTTCTTCATCTTTGAACTTTTCAAATACATCTGATTACGTATAATTAATTTATCTAGAGAAATTAATTTAATTAATTAAAAATTTGCATGAGAATTTTGCAAATAACATAATTAAAATCAATTGCCTACCACATGAAAGCTTAATTCTTTGTTGTCTGAGAAGTTGAAAGGCAAGAGAAACAGCGTAGAGATCAAGATCATCACACTGTCAATATCAAGGTGATTACGTATTTTCTCCAGTTCATCTTTGATCTCCTGTTTGAGGAGATAAGCCACACCTAAGCGTTGTACTGTATCAATAAGGTGCAATTTCTTGACCTGTTAATCTGTATTAGCAGCTATCAATCTCCTTACATCTTGTTTTAGTTCCTCGTACTGTTCTCGAGTTGCAGGATCAATTGTTTGCACAAAAAAGAATCACCTATCAAAATCAATTAAACAATATCCATATTTAAATACTGATCATTGTGCTTAAAGAAGCACAAATGATAATTAACTTACCATGGAGTCATTAGTAAATGTGATAAGTGTGTAGAATACGCATTTATCAGGTATTTCGAGACTGGAATTGTTTTGTAAATTCTCAAGTTTAGTTAATATTTGATGAATTTTAATGTTTGCATAGAAAAGATAGCAAACGGGCATTGAAGATGAAATCGGCTTGTGAAAGCAACGTCGAAAAAGTCGAAAAAGAAACAGGGACCAAAACGCCAAGATGAAGAGACTAAAGTGCAAGGAAATCAAAGTTAGAGGGGATGGCGCAGCAGCGCCATGCTCACGGCCTAAGGCTATTTTGACTGCGAGCGTGGTGTGACAGCTATGGAGGTGCGCGGCAGTGCCATAGTTCTATCCCTTGGTGCCCCAGCGCAGCTTTTGGGCACTCCAGCACTCCTTGTACGTGCTTGGACGATTTTTGGCTGTGAGATCATCATCCAATGGCCTAATTTGGGTATCTTTTAGGTTTATATGCCTTTAGAATGATAGCCATCATAGCCAAGCAACCGATAATAGAAATTGGGAGGTTTTTGAGTGAGAAAGAGGAAGAACAAGTGAAGATCCTAGAGAGAGAAGTGAAGTGATTCAAGTTGGAGCCCTTGGAAGAGGACTTGAAGGAGGATCATTGAAGCTTGGATTTCTAGTCTAGTTTTCCTAAACTCTTTAACTCTCATTTTGTATTTTATTTGAACTTTATGATTATAGAATACATGTTGATTGTTATGTTGTTAATTGTGATGGTTAACTAGTTTTCTTAATCTAGGGTCTTGATAGATCTTGTCTAAGCTATATTTTAATCAATTGGCATGTTATTAATGTTATTATGGTTTAATTCACTTGTGTTTATCTTGCTTAATGTTCTCATTTGTTAATTAATTAATGAATTGGTTAAATTAGAGGTGGATGAATTAAGTCTTGAGAAAGATTAATTTGTTTGTCTGACTAAGTAAACAAAATCTAGATAGTTGTAAGACCAAGAGGTAATCGACATCTAAATAATCTAATTAACACTTAGGATTTTAAGAAACCGAGAGGTAATTTGGGTTCTAAGCGTTAAATAACAAGTAATACATAATGAATGTATAACTATTCGGGTTAGATAGAGATATCAACTTGAATCATTGTACGTAAGACCTTGATTTACGCTCGGAAGAGGTGTTAAGGTTGATTTACATATTGTGATTAGTGAATTAGACCAAGACGCATTAATAATGGCCAATTAGGAGAAACAAGTGATTGATGAGTAAAATCAAAATCCTAGTTAATTTATCTTTGCATACTTCATCTTTTATAAATTCTTAAACTCAATTTCTATTCCACATTAGTTAATATTTGTGTTTTAGTTTATTTTTTATTACAATTAATCGATTTAATTTGCTTAGATAAAATTGGCCTTTCAATTTATAATACTTAGTAGTTAATTTGAATCTTAATCTTCGTGGGACGATATTTTTTCTTATCACTTTACTACTTTATACGATCCGTGCACTTACAGTTAGCATAGTTGCAATCAATATACAAAGAAATAATCCCCCACAAGGTAGGATGAAAATTTGCCTTGCGGTGATTGGAATTCTACTAATTAGCATCTTGGATTAAAATAGAACCAGCTGAAACTTGGGAAGACATCATGGACATATAATATACTTACCCAAGTGAGAAGTTGAAGAAGTGTCTGTGGTGCTTTAGATGCTCTATATATGTTTAGTTCTATTTATAGCACTCCTAAACTCAGAAATGATAATGTAATCCAAATGTTGAGGTATTAAAATTATTGGTAGAATTATTTCAACAAGCATAAGTATTGATTGGTTAGTTTGGGTAGGTAAGTAGGGTTAGGTTACAAAGAAATATAATTATTGTATACATGCAGTATATTGACATAAAGCAATTAATTGGCCTCTGGTAGTATCCTAGTTGGTTGTCGGTCACTAGTGTCAGTGACTGAATGACTACCGACCCACCTCAAATATATACGCATTATTTAGTTAGTTAAAGTCATCAATTTATTAATACAGCCGGCGGGTAATTTTCATCACCATAATTTTAATGAGATCTTTACAATGTGACAAACATGTTAATTTAAGGTTAGTATTAGCTATTCTTTCTAAGAAGTCAACTTTGTGGTAAATGTGATGGCAAATTTGGATTTGCATTCATTGTGATTCTCTTCATTATTGGTTCTTTTACCCTCCTTCAATTGGTAGCTTACTTGTTCATCACACTAACCACTTTCTTCCTGTTTCATAGTGTCATTAAAAGTTAATGCGCATTATGTCCCCCTTGAATGAATTGTTCCTCTTATATTTATTTTTAATAAATGGACCTTCATAGACAAGTTTTTATGAATAAAATAATGTTAGTATTATCTAGCTAGATCACAAGCATGATGTTAATTAAATCGTAACAAATTTCTTGTACTTTAGCCCCATCTTTGGATAATTTCTTATATTTTTCCATTTTTGTTGCCTTTCAATCCAAACATTTTGCTTTCATATTTTCTTTTCTCGTTTAAATTTTATTTAAATTTGACACATTATGTATCCAGCAGTGAAGCAAGTTTTAGTAATTTTAAATTTTTGTGACATGGCACTAAATTGATATCATATACGATATGAAATAAATCAATTATATAATAATAAAATTGATAATTAAGTACATGTGATAATTTATTAATAGGCATAAAATATTAATGATAATATTAAAATAAATTGGATATACAGCTAAAAATGTATCTCCAACCTAGTATATGGCAGCCAAAACGTTATTATTAAATTTCCACTGATTTATTGCACTACGAGAAAAACTGATTTTTGGGCTGAATTTTCAGCCGCAAATAATACAAATTTAATCGCAAAATCATTTTTTGCGGCCAAATTCTAGTCATTTGTAGCCAAATTTCATTGGTTGCAATAAATCGTGTTGCAAAAAATTTATTGTTATTTGCGGCTAATTTTAGCAACTGTAAAAGATATTTGCAATTGATATGTATCAGTCGCAAAAAGTATTTGTGACCGATAAGTAACAATCGCAAATAATTTAAGAAAAATTATTTTTTTTACTATAGCCTTTTATTGCCAAATATTTAGTCAAAAAAAATATTAACTATTTAAAATATTTTTATTAACTTAAATATTAACCCCATCAAATTAATTTTAATATTAATTGTGAATCAAATATCATGACCAATTTGAAACAATTTAATTAGTTACACATTGCAAAACTTTGGATAGCATTAAAAACATGAAAAAGTAAGACTGAAATTTTCATTTTATACATAATAAATTTTGTAAAAAAGCTACAATGAACAAAAAACTTTAATCCATTGATTACTGATAGTCACCACCGAAAAAAATATGGGAAAAAATTGAACTAAGTTTACCACTAATATTCCTAAAGTCACCAAGGTCAAATATTCTGTTTTATAAAACTTCTCTGCATATGCAACTTGATACATGTTGTCAGAGCTCTTTGTGATTCAAAGATGTGAGATCTTCTCCCTTGAGATGCTTGAAACGTACAAATAATATTCAGAGATACAGAAGGAAATTAAAAATAATGTAATATTTGAAGGATTTTATATGCAACTACCAGAGTTTGAACTGCATGCTGTCATTCTTCTTGATTCTTTCAATCTTATTGCTCAAGTCCTTCAATTTTCATTTAAAACCAAAAGCAAAGTGTTAAATTTTATGCAGATATGATTTTTGCAATATAGTATTTCTATCATCTGTTGGGTTATATATATAAACTGCTCTTTGTAAGAATAGAAACCTCGCTAGGCAAAGGGAATAAATGCAATATTTATTAATTTTATATTTTACCTAAAATATCCAAAAACCTAGCTTTTCCAAGAAAAAAAAGTGAAGAATAACATGTTTATTACTAGATCTGTTCATAGATCTTACATTTCACATAGATTTTTGCTTCATTTGTTATCAGAGAGACAATAAAATAAGCAAAACCGAACATATATATTCCATTTATAGATTTGTTCAGAGAACCCATACTTAGCAAAAGAGAAATTAATTAACCTCCTGTTTAACATCCCACAACTTCTTCCCTGACTGCTTGTGATAACTTTCCACAATTTAGTTTATAATCTTACATGTAACAATTGCCAAAAACTACAAGCAGCAATACAAAAAGCAGCAACAAGCCTGTGTAAAGCTGTAAATTTACTTACTAATTTAGGCTTGTGGGAGAGGGTAGAAAGATTGTTCAATAATTTAATAGACTGGCAGTGTTCACATAAACTCAGGATTGAGCTCCCATCAAGCAGCAGCACCAACAAGCCAAAGACCAACAAACAAAACTAGTAACAACAAAGAACCAAACAACAGCATAACAAAGCAAAGGCCAAAGCGAAACAGCATAGCAGCAACAACTAAACCAAACATGCCAGCAGCAGAATAACAACACAGATGTGCCCAGCCCCAAAACCAACAACACTTAATTTTAAATAATTACACAACATTAGTTATTTGAATAGATTGTTCCTTTTGTAATGATCCAAAAAAAATCATATACAATATATAATAACATTAATTAAACAAAAGTACTGGTTGATTTGTGATAAGTGTGTAGAATACGCACTTATAAGGTATTTCGAGACTTAAATTGTTTTGTAAATCCTCAAGTTTAGTTAATATTTGATGAATTTTAATGTTTTGCATAGAAAAGATAGCAAACGGGCATTAGAGATAAAATCGGCTTAAGAAAGCAACGTTGAAAAAGTTGCAAAGGAAACAAGGACTAAAACTCAAAGTTGAAGGGACCAAATTGCAAACAAATCAAAGTTGGAGGGGATGGTGCGCTAGCGCTACACCCACGCTCCAATCCCATCTTGGTCGCATGGATGGCGCGGTAGCGCCACAGAGGTGGGCGGCTGCACCACCCATTTTGTCCCATGGCACCCTCGCACGGATTTTGGGCGCTCCAGCGCCCCTTGGACGTGTTTGGACGATTTTTAGCCGTGAGATCATCACCCAATGGCTTGATTTGGGTATCTTTTAGATTTATATGATTTTAGGATGATAGCCACCAAGGGGGAAGCAACCTAGAATATGAATTGAGAGGTTTTTAAGTGAGAAGGAGGAAGAACAAGTGAAGATCCTAGAGATAGAAGTGAAGTGATTCAAGTTGGAGCTCTTGAAGGAGGATCATTGAAGCTTGTATCTCTAGTCTAGTTTTCCTAAACTCTTAACTCTAATTTTGTATTTCATTTGAACATCAATTGTTGAACTTTATGATTATGGAATACATGTTGATTTTTATGTTGTTATTTGTGATGGTTGGATAGTTTTCTTAATCTAGGGTCTTGATGGATCTTGTCTAAACTATGTTTTAATTAATTGGCATGTTATTAATATTGTTACGGTTTGATTTACTTATGTTTATCTTGCTTAATATTCTGATTTGTTAATAATTAATGAATTGGTTAAATTAGAGATGGATGAATTAAGTCTTGGGAAAGATTAATTTGTTTGTCGGACTAAGTAAATACAATCTAGATAGTTGTGAGACCGAGAGGTAATCGATATCTAAATGATCAAGTTAACGATTAAGATTTTAATAAACCGAGAGGTGAATTAGGTTCTAAGCGTTAAATAACAAGTAATGCATAATGAGCGTATAATTATTCGAGTTAGATAGGGATATCAACTTGAATCATTGTGCGTAAAACCTTAACTTATACTAAGGAGAGGTGTTAAGGTTGACTTAAATCTTGTGATTAGTGAATTAGACCAAAACGCATTAATAATGGCCAATTAAGAGAAACGCGTGATTGATAAGTAAAATCAAGACCCTAGGTAATTCATCCTTGCATCTTTCATCTTTTATAAATTATTAAACTCAATTTCTATTCCATATTAGTTCATTTTTGTGTTTTAGTTTATTTTCCATTACAATTTATCGATCTAGTTTGCTTAGATAAAATTGACCTTTCAAGCTATAGTACTTAGTATTTAATTTGAATATCAATCTTCGTAGGACGATATCTTTTCTTATCACTTTATTGCTTGATATGACCCGTGCCCTTGCGGTTAGCATAGTCGCGATCAATTTGCTTCACCAAGTTAAGTGCATGCTTATTATATTGATATGGTGTTGAGATCGATTATCATGTGAATCCTTAAAAATTGTACAATCTCCCATCTTTTTGGAAAATTAATCACTTTAATTTTCATATATATATATATATATATCTAATTAAAATGCATGTTTTTTAAATTCACTAAAAATGATAAAATACATTTTGCAATTCTAAATGTTGGCTCTTATTCTTAACATGAGATAACATCTGATCAATTCTTACAAGCATTCAAAAATTTCAGCCAATGAAACATTAAAACAATAAAGCCAAAAAAGAAACACTAAAACAGATGCAAATTTGCAATAGATCATATAGATTTTTCAGAAATTCCAAAAGAAGTAACATTAAAATAGATGTAAATTAAGTTTCTAAGAATCTAAATCTAGGGGTGGGCAAAAATACCCAATACTAAGTTCGGTTCTAGTCGGTTCTTAAATAATCGATTCGGTTCGATTTTGGTTTAAAATCGAAATCGAACCGAAACTGATTGTAAAATTTTTGTAATTCGTTATTGATTTTATAAATTATAAATAAGTAATAATATGATAATAATATACAAAAAAATAAGGGTAAATATTAATAATTTTTTTAATTTTATTTATTATTATAATTATGATATAAATTAGGGATACTAGTAAAATTTTATAAAACAAAAAGATCCGAAACCGAAGTATGGCTAAAAAACTTAAGTTGGGCCCGAACAGAACTGAAGAAGTTTGGTTCGATTCGGTTTCATAGAAATCGAACCGAACCCGATTTCGCCCACTCCTATCTAAATCTTCCAATCAAGCAAAAAAACCACTGATAATCCATTAAAATAAAGCTAAAAAAATAAAATTCAGAAATCAGAAATTTCAATGTAAATAAACATTTGTATCTTCAATATTTTAATAATTCATATTTAATATATAATTTTGTATACCTAAACAGTTTAGTCCCATTTATTATGGACTAATATGTAACAAACAAAATTATAATATTTAACGTTTTAATAAAAAAAATTATATAGACTTAATATATTTTTATTAAAACGACGTCGTTTTAATAATAAAATTAATTGCCACTTTTTGCAACGGATAGTTGAATTTGGACACAAAAACATACTTATTTGTGACGGAATTATAGTCAGTCACAAATCAGTCGCAAATAATCCTTATTTAAAACGGAGTGAAAATCAGTCATAAATATCAACCGTAAAAAGCCAATTTTCTTGTAGTGATAAAAAACAAATAATGCTATAATGGATAAACTTTGATGCACTAACAATCATCCTCATAATTCATAAAGCATGAAAAATAAGTATATTCATAAAGCATAACAATTATATAGCAATCAATATTTTCTCCCCCTTTGGCATCATTAAAAACACACACACACACAAAACTATGCTTCCAATATATATATATATTATCAAAACTAGTTCACAAGCATAAATTTCAAGAACCAAACCAAGTAAGTACATACCAAAGAAATAGATGGTAACAAAATTTGAAAGCATATTTTAGAGATATTTTGAAGAATTTTGAAAATACAAGCTCCCCCTAAATATATTGAGCAAATACAATCAATTACAAAGATGGGAGAATATAGGATCAAGCAAAAACAAAACTTCTCCCCCTTTTTGTTTCAAATATATATACAATGAGATATTCAAATCAAAATAACTTATGCACAAATCAAAAGGCACTCATGGTATGATTTTAATGCAACATAAACACATAAAAGCATATCTCTCTCTAAGTGTGTTGTATATCATATATGACTTCACCCTTCACACATAAAAATTTGGAAGAATAAAAATATTACATAATTTTTTTTTCTTTTTGACAACTAAGAACACATTTGCAAAATTTCAAATCTCCCCCTTTTGGCAATAACAAAATGCTTTCATGAACTCTATCCATAGTTTTTATCCTGAAGATAATGCATCCAACATGAAAGAGAAAGAGAAAAAGTACTTATATATGCAATCACCATTCTACATTCCATATTCACATACTGTTCTCTCCCCATCTTCTTTTATTCATTGCCACAAGACAATATGGATAATTCAAAATAATACAATGCATTGATGAAGATGAATTCTAATGCAAGACATGGGATAATCACTTTTCTTCCTTAATGCATTGTATATCATATAAATCTCTAAAAAAAATGCATCTTTAATCAATAATAAAATTCATCAAAACAATGAATGCATATTCCATAAGGATAAAAAGTGAATCAAACTATTAAATATTTTCCAAAACACAATACAAGTAAATGAAAGTGTATGCTAAAAATGACATTTTTCTAGAATCAAACCTTTGATGGTTTAGGTTTATAAGCTTGCTTCTACTTATTCTCCAATGACTCATCCTCTTTTAGAACTACTCTGTTGTTTTCCTTGATGAGCTCAATATTGAACTCTCATATCCAAATTATTAATCAAAAGGCTCACAAGGGTAAGGCTAAATTTAAGAGAAATGTTTTTAGCATATTTAGAGAGAAAAGAAGTTCAAAACAAATGAGAGGAGTGGGCGATTTTAGTTGAGCAAAGTGGACAGCAATAGGGGTAGAAAGCTTTCGAATTTCGGTCGACCATTTCTGATTTTCTGTCAACCAAATTTGCATGTTTTTGAGAGGCAGAATGCATTCAAATTTCAGTTAGCCAAATTTGAATTTTGGTCAACAGAATATCTATGACTGGTTGCCCTGTTTTTGTTCTGTTTTCTGAGCAATCTTAATTCATGCAATCATATCTTTTTATAGAGATATTCAAATCGTGTTCCATAAACTTTTATGAACTCCTGACCTTTATGGATTTCTATCCATATATAACTAGCACCTATTAAAATAACCTATTTAGCCCAGAAAAATTAAAACTTCTTGGCTATTGCATCTTTCAAACAATTTTCACCTATATGACTTAATTTTTACATATCTATTTGTAACAATATCCAAGTTGAATTCTGTAAAATTCTATAGAAACTAAACATCCTCATCTTTCCAACCATAAATTACTTGCCCCAAAACACAATACCAATCAGCTCCAAAAAGTATTTAATATTGACTACCAATTTCTGAAAAATATAGAATCAATCATTTCTTAATGCTAAACCATCCATTTTTTATTCTAGATACTTGATATTTGGCTTAAATGAAATTAAAATACTAATCATAAAGTTATCAAATTTTATTTCAAAGCCATTTTAACATGATGAATGACTAAATCCAATAGCAAGCACATATCAAAGTACAAAAGGGGCATGAGAGATGTTTTGTAAAAATTGCTAAATGCAAGTATACCTCAAGCAAAACATATGCTAATTCTAACCATAATACATGACATGAAATCTTGGCTAAGTAATTTGTACATTAAACAATTAAGAGGTAAGCAAAAAATTTTATTACTACAATAATACCAAGGAGTTGACTAGATATGCATATTGCACACAAGCATATTAGCAAACAAATTACAACTATGCTTTTGAATGCTTAAATTAAGAATTGTGAAATAAGCAATGAAAAGATAAGTTAAGAGTTTTGATATCAATTTTGCTCATATACATATTCTTCTCCTTGCATTTTATCCAAGCATATGTTGCATTCCATTGGGTGTTCTCTCTACCACAAATCCTTATCAAGGAAGCACCCATCATTCCTTAATTTTGGTGCCTACAAAAATAATCAAAATTTTCATTTTCGTACCCAAATCATTTTGGGTCCTTCAATATTAGTTTTGGCTCCCTTTGGAACCCATACCATATTATAACCACATGCATTCATCTTAATGGGATATCTATAACTCAAATGACCATAAATGTTGCAATAATTACAAGTTGCATTTGTTTTAACTTTAGGAGAAGATTTTACAAAATAATTTTGTAAAACTTTTGTTTAGAGTGCAGCTTGTAGCCAATGCCACTCTTATCAAACACACATTTTTTAGGAGCTAAGAAGTAGCTCCAAATTCTTTTGACCTCTAGTGAATTTTAAGAGAGCCTCATTTTTGTCAATAACTTGTTTCCTGAGCTTCTCTATTTCTTTTAAATGCATTTCCTTCTCCTTTTCCAAAGTGTTATGCACTTCTTTTAAGGGACTATTTTCATTCATCAATGCACAATTTGGTTCTTTCAAAGAAATGATTTCATTAGTCAATGCCTTAATTTTTCTTTTAAGGGTTCGATTTTTAGAAATCACTTTTTCAAAATTTTCATATACCTCCTCGTATGCTTGTGACAATTCATCATAAGAAAATGAGGGTTCAGAATCACTTACCTCATCATCACTAAAGGCCATGAAGCACATGTTGGCAACCTCATTGATGAAGTTGTCCTCAGATGAGCTCTCCTTTTCATCGTCCCATGGTGCCACCATTGCTTTCTTATTTCCTTTCTTGTACTTGAGGAGAGGGCACTTCAGTTTAGCATATGTCCCAATCTCTTGCATTCGTAGAAAATTAATTGATTTATTTTCTTTTGCATTTTTAAGCTCCTTCGCTTTGCGCCTTTTGGGTTCTTTAAAAGTTTTAAGAGCTTTCTTGTCATTTGAGCAACTTCTTCATCTTCATTAATTTCATTATCCTCATTCTCATCATCATACCTTGTTGATTTCAAAGCAATGATGAGTTTGTTCTTTCAAACTTCATCCATATCATCATACATCTTGCCTTCATAGTCTATTAGTGAACCGATGAGGTCATCATGATATAGCATGTTGAGATTCTTAGCCTCCTATATGATCGTCACTTTTGCTCTATATTCTTTGGGTAAGGATCTAAGAATTTTCTTCACTAACTCACTATTAGCAAAAGATTTACCAAGAGATTTAAGAGAATTTACAATATCAATAAATCTAGTATACATGCTATGAATGGTTTCAGAGGTTCCATTTTGAACAATTCATATTGCTTAGTGAGTCTACTAACTTTAGACTTTTTAACTTGACTTTTACCTTCATAAACAACCTTTAAAGTGTGCCAAATCTCATAAGCTTATTCGCATCTGAAAATTTTATGGAATTCCTTCTTATCAACACCACAATAAAGAATATTTGCAACCTTAGGATTTGTAGAAATGTTTTTCTTATCAAACTCATTCCACTCCTTACTAGACTAAGTACACTCTCTCATTTTTCATTTCTTTTCATAAGGATTTTAGCACTTTAGTTACTACCTCCCAAAGTTCATAATCACAAGCTTGTAAGTAAATTCTCATTCTAGCCTTTCAATAGGGATAATCATTCCAATCAAAATATAGAGGTCTAGAGGTAGATTGTCCTTTTAATTATCTTATAGTTGCCATGTGATCTTTTCTAAGATGATTAATCTTTCACTAGAGAACCAAGCTCTGATACCAATTGAAATGCCACTAAGGCAACCTAAGAGGGAGGTGAATTGAGTTTTTAACAAATATTAACAACAAATTTGAATTTCAACCTAACTATATAAAAATACAGTATATGCAATAAGTAAAAGAAGATAGAATTAAGATATTGAATACCGAATTTATACTAGTTCAGCAAACACTCGACCTACGTCCACTTTTTCAAGTTCCACTTGAAGATTTCACTAATACCAAGTCTTGATTCCACAAAACTTCAAATTACAACCAAGAGAATTTTCGAGTACCTCTTAAACCTAATAAGTATTTGCTCATCCCAAACACTCATAGAACCTAGAATTTTTGGTATCTTATAACCCTTATAAGTGTTTGCTCAACCCAAACACTCAACTCAATTTCAACCAAGTGAAGGATCCACTTCTTTTGCTTCTTTACAATCACAAACAAGAGAAAATAACACCTACAAATTGATCTCCCACAAGATAAGTAGTCCAAATGAATGTTCTTATAGATCCAAATATGTGTATAATGATATCAAGCTTAATAATGTGTTTTAAAACTTTGTAAGGACTTTATATATCTTAAATATGTATTCCAAGAGCATTAAAAACATGTATGAAGTTCCTCACATATAGTACATTAAAAAAATGGCCGTTACTAGCTATTACAAGCTTAAAATATTTGAATTTCACGTAATTCGGTCGATCGTATAACATATTCAGTTGACCGAATGTCTAACCGAAGTTTACGCTTGCTCTACCGCAAATTCGATCGACCTAATTGCATTTTTGATTGATCGGATGAACAACATCCGATTTATGCAGAAATTCCGATTCAGCCCCAAAATCTGGTTTAGCATAAAACCTTGTTCAATGACCGGTCCATGAATAGTATCCAGTTTTCTGGAAAGTTTGGAAATTTTGCATTTAGGTTCATTTTCAGGGCTTCAAATTCTTGTAATTTGGTCCACTTTCCAACTTTCAAAAACTTACATTTTGGTCCAATTTTCAAAACTTCAAAACATTTATTTTTGAAAACTCTTGAGCTTGACACAAATATCTTGCACAATTACAAACACAAGCATACAAAAATAATAGAAAATAAATTACCATTTCCTACATTTTGTGTTTTGACTTTGTATATTGAGTTTGAATCGTCCTTTTTCGTTTCTTTGATTGGATAGCATATTTTGTGATCATCAAAATTAGAGTTGTGTGACACTAAGGTCAACAATAGGTAAATGATTTCTTCTGTATTTGAATTTAGATAGATGAGATCATAGAAAAAAAAAAGTATCTTACTTTGTTATTTTATAAACAAATAGAGATACAAATAATAACAATATTGGTTAGCTAGTAAAAATAAAAGTCAACAGAGGTATCTCATATCTATCTATATGCCCAAAAGTTAGGAACATTTATTTTTTTCTTAAACATCAGGGGCATCTGCCTATTAGTCCAAATATTAGGGACATATGCCAGTATCCCTATGAAGTATCTCTTATGTGTTGTGTGTTCAATAAAGAAAATTTTCTATGATAGCCATATTTGTAAGTAATTTTCAATATAGTCACAACTATTTTTTTTCATAATTAATCAAAAAATATAAAATTCAATAAAATTACACCATAATTAAAAACAATTGAGATTTTGAGTATATTCTATCGCTTCCAAGCACATACTATTTGTATTACGACACTCAAAAGTGTTGAAACAAATGTTGTGTCAGTATTTGTTTTGAGCAGAATGTTTGCTTTAGGTACAAACTCTATGTATTGGAAACTGAAATTTGTTTCTAGTATGCACTCGAAATTAGAATTTATTTTGAGTAGTCTCTTAATAATAGTATAAAATTTAAATTATTTTTATTAATACATTAGCTAAAACATTTATAAATTTAAATATTCATACAAATTAATTGATATTATCTTCAAATTAATTGACGTTCATCTAAGAAAATAATAGTATAAAATAAAATTTAAATTATTTTATAAATAAATATTAATTTATTTTAATTTTATTTGAAAATATAATTTTTTGATAAATTATCTATTTTTCATTTAAACTATTTGATTAATAAGTCAACACAAAGTTAATTAACACCAAAGTCAACACAGTTAAGAGGGAAATTTTGTTATTGTGCTAAAAAATTAACAGTTTTTTCTAACAAGAGCAATGTCAGAGGATGACAGATTATTAGTCAAAGTTAGGGGTAATGGGAGGCATTAGGTCTAAAAAAGAGGAGGTACCTAGCATTCCCCACTTTAACACAATTTTTAAATCATTAGATGTAATAAACACTATTAATGATTGAGATTGGTTTACAAGTAATGTAACAAATTGTGTAAAGTTAATATTTGAATTTTATATTACAATAATAATTTATGAAGTCCCAAAATTTGACAAACACCAAATAAGGAAAAATATATTTCATGTAAATCATTATTTTTATTATAGTTTATTTAATAAAATTGATAATTTGATTAGTATACTTCTAAAGTTTGAATCACACGTATAAAATTTTTAATTCATAACAAATAATAAATTTCTCAATTTAGAAAAAGGTACATAAATACATATTTATTAGACCTAGATATGTTGCACTATTGAGTTACTTAATTTCATGTCATTTTTCTCACATGTTTATTTGTTTTCTCTCTCATTTCTAATTTTTTTATTATCTATCGTTCAATTTTTATTCTTTTTCTCTTATGTTTATTGAAGAAAAAATTAATAAATTGAAAGTCTTAATTTTAAGAGATTATCCAAATATGATACGAAACTTAGGAAAAAAAAATCTATTTGAAGTTATTAAAAGAAGAAGAAGAAGAATTTATTTAATTTTTTATTCAAGATTTATTTATCGATCTATTTGCATCCTAAAATTTATACAAAATATCCTTTTTTCTAATAAAAACTTTAACACAAATATAATCATTACGTAATCAAATATTAAAGAAATTTAATTTATTTAAATAAAATAATATTACTCTTAACACTTATTTCTCTGAAACATGTAATAATATATAAATTTTCTGAAGATTATCCCTGCTTACTCTAGGGCTAAATTGCTAAGACTGAGAAGTACATGTCATAATTAGTTATTACTCAAACATTAGGGATATATATGTTATTATAGTAAGGGATAGTTCCAAGGATTGTCTAGGTTTTCATGTGTTTGTTGAATGTATATAGAACAGTAATAGATTATCTTTTTCACACTCTTTCACTGCAATTTTGAAATACATGGATTGAAAAACGTGTAGAAAGTGAGAAAATACACAGATTCTAAGATGGACAGACAGTTAATTAGGTTTGTTCAGTGCTACCAGGGTTTAAGAATGTAGTAGCTGGATCGTGCCTGAAGGAGCAAAGTTAACGCTACCATGGTCATCATAATGCAGAATGATAGCCCACAGTAGCTTGACTTTATCTAGGAGTACCTGAAGTCAATTTCTTATATTGTTGACAAACTAAGATATTATAATGCAGAATGATTTTATAATCCATATGTTTCTTTCTCCATCTCGAGATAAAAGTACAATTTCAATAGAAGTACAATTTCAAGAGTCAAATGAATGGATTTGATGATAAAACCAAGAAGCTGGAAACTTAAAGCTACTAACATACAATTCCCCAAGAAATTAAACTGCTTATATAGTCTCTACTTGGTGAAGTTACAACATTTAACACACTTAAAACTTCAAAAATTCAACAAAATTTCAGCAGTACAATTTTCATGTTTTTGTGATAGTTCGACACGGTTTGCTGAGAATTTCACCTCATTTCAGTGAACATAAAGCAAGCAATTAGAAGGTAACTGAAATCCACAGACGAAAGCATAAATTTTGGACAAAATTGTAGATGTGACAGAGACCCAATAAAAGATTTCTTCTTCCACGTAAAATTCTCATTTCAAACCCAATAAAACCTCTCCCAACTTATTATTTTCAAAACCAGCTTAGTGGAAGTATCCCTTAATATCAATCTCATCTTCAACTTCTGAGTTTGGAGCTTGATTATAATAATATCTATCTCATCTATAACTCTTCTTTACCAATAGGATTCCTATAATTATCATTTGCAGCCTCCGGCAAAGGTAACAGAATCGAAGGGGACAAAGTTAGGGTTTGGCATTGTGATTTTTGCGGGGAATGCAAAGAAGAGTAAAAAGAAATTTTTATGACTATTATTTTTTATTTTTTTTTTAAATTATTAAAAGAAAATTTCATCCTTAGCTAAACTAAGGATAACACCTTTTGGGTATTTTTCAAACTACAGTGAAGTATTAGGGTATTGCACCAAATCATATGGGATATCAATCATTCTTCCTACACAAAATTAGGGAGATAATAACAAAATAACACTCTATCAATGATTTATGACAAACTAACTTAACCAAGCATTACTAAGATGTTGTCTAATGAGTGTGTACTTTCATATGTCATTTCTAGATAGTGGTAGGGGGGATAATTTTTGGCATGATCCATCAACTCAACATGAACATGACACGAAATTAACGGATTTGAATTAATTTAAAATGATACGATTAATAAACAGGTGATAATGATGTATCACAATTAATAATTTGGGTCGTATTTGGGTTTAGAGATTTATTAGTATATGGGAAGGTAATATTATAAATATTTCATAATATATATTAAATTATATTTAAAAAATATGCTAAACAAGACGAGTAACACGATTATTAAATAGATCAAGTTAGGATATCAATTCTTTTTTTTGGGTAATGTCTGCCCTCACAATATCCTCACGATGAAGGAAATTCTATCCACACTTTTAATATGGTGGACCCCACTCCACTCTAAGTGGAAAATAATCCTTACCATTTACAATGGCAAGGATCGAAGCCAGGATCTCAATTCTTGATATAATTATTAAATGGGTCGAGTTTAGGTTAGCTTAAAATATGTTTGTTCTCAGTTGGCACGACACGTATAGGAAAAAATAATTTGAATTGTCCTAAATAGATGAGGACTAAATTATTAAAATTGAAATAATTATTTTCAAATTTGTTATTTAATCTAAGTTTAAAGATAAAAATAATAATATCTTATCTAATTCAACTATAAACATTTAATTTTCATCTAATTACGAGGATGTCACTTTATTTCGTCAAATTCTAAGGATATGTAATCATCTCTAGAGTATATTCACCCCTTTTATGAATTTCAAGAAGTACATATCAAATTTTCTTATTTTATAGTTACAATGTTATTATTATTAATATGTCAAATCCAAGTCCCAAATGTTAGAATTTTACTACTATGATTTCAAAATCAAAGCCAAGAGGACACTATTATGCCCTTAGAAAAATATTTTTCAAGATAGAAGGATATTTGGTAAATTTGATACAAAAGAGAGGGAGTGGTTAAATTTACAAGTCACTAAAATAAAGCAATTAATATCGCTGTAATTAGTTTATTTATGTTATTAATTTTGTTTGAATATTGTTAAAAAAAATGAATTTGTAAAAGAAATATTTTGTTAGGGGTGTTGTAATTAATATATATATATATATATATATGTATGTATATATATACATACACATATATTGTTGACCTTGAAGTCACATAAACCCGGATTTTGATGATTACAACATACGATGTCCAATCCAAGCAAAGGAAGAACAAATTAAGATACAAGTGTAGTATTTCCTTGTGCTTTCATAAATATATTTTTTATTGTATATTAATTGTTCATGATGATTGTGTTAAGCTCAAAATTATTTTTATACCTTTCAAATTGAATCAAAATCCAAGTCTTTAAAACCTTAAAATCTGGACCAAATTATAAGTTTTTCAAACCTTGAAATAGACCAAAATGTAAACTTTTCAAATTTGCTAAAAAACCGATTCAGAATAATACCTTGATCCAACTGAACCAGATTAGACCAACCGAACCAGTGACAGAATGTAAGAGTCTTGGGTTGGTCGACCGAACTGAACCAGTTGGTCAAGCGATCTTTTGAGTTTTCAGCACTAACTTTCTGTCATTTCCTTGGTCGAGCAAAAGGGATTCTTTGGTCCACTGACATGCTCAAAAATTTGAAATTTTATGTATCTAACAACTAGTTTTTTAACTTAATATAAATTGGGGACATCAAACTTCCATAAAACACTTTTACAAAAACGTCTTTGAGCAATACGAAGTCACTACAAGATGAAGCAACATAATCTTGAGCTATATATTATCACATATATATTAGAATCTTCAAGAGTTCTCAAGTTTTATTATTCACAATTTGAAAAGATTATTCTTGTCAGTCTTTCTTCAATATTCAATATTATTTTTGTTGTAAGAAAGTGAAAGAGGTGGATATTTCACTTGGTTTAGAGAGATTGTAGTGTTTGGGGAAAGCAAAACTTTGTAAGCGTTGTAGAATATAAAACCCCAGATTGTAAAATTGTGAAGTCTTATTAAATCAAGGCTTATTGTTAGTAAACACTTCAAGAGAATCTTGAAGGAGTGGTGTAGGCAAGTTGTTGCTGAACCACTATAAATTCGTGTGTTTATTTCTCTAGCCTTTAAACTCCTCTATTTGTGTTTTGGATTGAATGAGTTGATTATTTGGGTTGAAAACCGAATTTATTGAAATTTTATTAGAAACCCGATTCACCCGCCCTCTTGAGTTGCTTATTTATATTTCATATATTACCTTAATTTTTTTTAATATAAATACAAATGAGAGAGAGGAAGCTTCAGTTTAATCATACATTGCTAATTTTCATCTCAGGCGATATAAATCGTGTGAAAATTTTTGTCATCTACATTTTATTTTTGTATGTCCTAAAACATTTGACACGAATAAAAGCTTCTATTTAAATGCTCATATTCATAGTCTCCTTTTCATCTTTTTTGTTTAATTTAGTAATTCTTTTAATTAAAAATAATATCGCTCTCTATTTTTTTTTTAATTTTAATAAAAAATAGTTTTTAAAATATTAGAAGAAACTAATATTTTAAATTTTTTATTTTTATTTTAACCACATCATCTTTAAAAATAATTATTTTCCATATCACCGTAGGTCGTTTCCTGCTATACGCTTTCATTGGGAGCTAATTCTAAATCTAAGATGAATAATAATCCTAGTAATTAAATCTTCTGAGAAACCTATGGGGTTATTATGTAGATATTGTTTTAAAATTATTGTCTATGCTTTTTTTTTTTTCTTTCTAATAAACTTATGAACTCACTTTTATACTACAAAGTGTAAAGTAACTTATTTGAAATTTTCCTTTATTTTGGAAAATGACTCTTTCTTAACTGTTTTAGGAATTAAATAATACTGATTAATTATTTGAACTTAAATATAATTTTTATCATATTTATATAATTTAGTTAAAAACTATTTTATTATATATTTAAAACAAAATTAAGATAAGTATAAATACTGCTTATGTTTTCCTTTTATTTGGTAAGTTTAACAATATCAAAATTAAGATAATTTTTTTAAAAAAATTTTAAAAGCGTATTGATATATCTTCTTGAAGTTTGCATAAACATATATGTTCAGTAATTTGTAGGTTTTGATAAAATAAAATTTTAATTATTTATTAAGTGAATGATATATTTCTTACGATTTTAAAAATCATTTATTTGTGCTCTTTCTCGTTTCTAATTTTCTTTTATTATGTATCATTCAATTTTTATTCATTTTCTCTTATGTTTACTCAAGATAAAATTATTGAATTGAAAGTTTTAATTTTTAGAGATTATCCAAAAATCATATAAAAATTATGAAAAAAAAATCTACTTGAAGTTATTATAAAAAAAAATTCTTTAATTTTTAGTTCAAATTTTATGAGTAGATCTATTTGCATCCTAATTTTACACAAAGCACCCTTCCTCTAATAAACAAAAATTATTACAAATATATTCATTGTGTAATTAACTATAAAGGACAATTTAATTTAATAAAATAAAATAATATCCCTTCACACTCATTTCTCTTAAACAAATAATAGTTCAAAATACTATATATCATAATTTATTGAGAACTATTTATTATGAATTAAAAATACAAAAACTATTTATCACGTTAAATTTTAAGACAATTTTCTTTTATTAAAATTTGCCGATCAAGTTAAATTTTAGTACAACTTCCTTTTATTAATAAATTATCGGTCACATTAAGTTTTGAGAAACTAAAATAACATTCCTCTGCGTTTCAAGAAAATAGCAAGATACCACATGGAATTATATGTTAATTTGACTTGTTAGGATGATTTTATTTTAATTCATAAATTTAACTAATGTAATTCAGTGTTTATTTCTAATATATTTGAGATTAAAATGTTAAACTTAAAAAAGTTTATTTTACTTTATTATTTTTTAAAAATTAGAAATAAAAATATTACTTATTTAAATTAAAATGTTAACAATAAATTTAGATAATATTACATACTAAAATGCTTGTAACGTTTTTTTCTACTATCTTGTTAATAATTTAGTATGTATTAATCATAAAAAAATATGTATAATAATCTATTTGATGTATATTAAAAAGTTTATATTATTTTTATTGACATAATATAAATTTAATACACATATTATAATTTATTATTCTTTTTTTTATCCCAAAATGCTTATGTAGGTTTATCTTAATTTATTTAGATATTTCTATATACATATTCTCCTAACTTTTGAAAAATATTAGATTTTTATTCAAATTAAAACTTTAAGAATTAATAAGTAGGAAAAATGTAAATAAGGCAAGAGAAAAATGGTTAACAGTACTTAAAAATTAGAATAAAGAAAAATTTTAAATAAAATAAAATTAAGAAATTATAATATATGAATTAAATTTAATGCTGCGTAAATATAACGAATAATATATATACTTTTATATTCTTTTTTAATAGTTTAATATAATTTTGATTAAAACATTTAAAAAAAATCATTATCTTAATTTGAAATAAATACTAAGAAAGATAAAAAAAAATAGAAAGAAGGTTAGTAGCATCTTAATATATAAGTTTATCTAATTTAATTGTTAATATTCTAGTTTGAATAGATAATATTTTTATTTCTAAATTTTTTAAAATAATAAAATAAGATAAACTTGTTTAAGTTTAAAATTTTAGTCCCAAATATATGTATAAATTTTGGATATTTTATATTTATCTTTCCCCCCTCCTTTGGTCCTAAACTTACTACATTTTCTCTTTACTAAAACAAAATATCCAAAACCCCCTTGCCGTTAGGAATCTTCAGTAAATTTAATAGAAAATGTAAACTTTTAGAAAAATATCCTCAATAATACTAACATGTAAAAGTTATAACAAAGACAAAATTAAAATACTTTTATACATGTATATAAATTAATTAAAAATGAAAATAATTATTAAAAATATTTATTAATTCTCTATCTAATCACAATTAATATACACATTAATTATATCTCTAGTCACAATAGAAGCACACAGAATCAATTTAATAAAAATGTATTCTATTTGAATTAATTTAAATTTTTAAATATTTGTTAATTATACCTCTAATCACAATTATTTTTTCTTTTAAGTGACATTTAATGTATTATGTATTATGAGTGTTCTAAATCATGAAATGCAGCCACCAAAAGAATTAGATGTGAAAGAAGAAGAATACCACTTTATGTAGGAAGAAGAAGAAGAAATTTTTCTATTTGCACTACAATGGATAAGGGAAGTGAAGATGGGATTAGGATCAGGGATTTGGTAGAATATTTTAATTTTTTTATTTTATTATAAAATATTAAGAAATAAATTTTCTTTATAATTTTTTAATAATATTAAAAATAAATTTTAATTATTAAAAGATAATTTTACTTATAATTTTTTAATTTTATTTTAATTTTTGGAAATAAATTAACTTTTCAATTACTATATTTTATTAATATAATTTTTTTATTTTAAAAATAAATTTATCCTCAAAAAGATAATTTGAAAAAATATAGGGAGATTTGGATAATTAAATCAAACGTGAAGAGGGTATCCTTCATTCTCTCGATATTTTATTAATCAGTATAAAGTCATTAAATTTGTTAATTTGTTATGATTCAATTCCGAAAAAGTCTCTGTCTTTAAATTTGTACAATAGTGAATGTGATTATAAAGTAGTCTATAGTAACACTATAAAATGAATTATT
Organism: Melia azedarach; assembly: GCA_028052125.1. NCBI lineage: Eukaryota > Viridiplantae > Streptophyta > Magnoliopsida > Sapindales > Meliaceae > Melia > Melia azedarach. Next base: position 11,015,889 of record CM051398.1, on the reverse strand, counting down.
CTAATTTCTAAAGCATTGACAATAATTAAATGCTTTATTTATTTCATAGAGGAGGTTATCAAAACATGGAATCTAATCCAATGCATTATTCCAAACCCAGTACACATATACTTAAATTAAGTGTGATGATCATGATCAACAGATCGAAACGTATGCTAGCTTTTCAAAGAGGAAGAGGATCTCTCAACAATGAGGCAACTTGGTCTTTAACCAAATGAGCATTGGTGTAGCTATCACTATCCTTGTATAAATAATCAATCACACGTGCTAAATTTAGAACTCGTTCCATCAGAGGCATAGGGAAAGCTGTTGGTTTGAGCAACTCTTGGTTCATATCTTTCCATGCATTTTCAACTTCCTTACGAAACACATTAACTACATCTTCCTCAGAAACACCATGCTGCTTCGTGTAGCATTCAATACCGGAGGCAACATGTCCTCTGCTTTGCTCAAACTATATATATATATATATATACATATACATGGAATTAATTAATTATATATGTAGCTAGGATCAATTAACTAATAAAGTTAATTAAGTGTGCATATATGGTACTTACCTTATGAGAAACTATGTCATCCATGAGCCTGTTAATAACAGATGATGCTGTCACAATCTTAGGGTTACTAGATATCCATTCAAAACTCTCCTTAGTGGCAACATCACCCATGCCAAGGAAGAAAATTGTTGCCAGCATTAAGTAGCCACAACTTATAAGTGCAACCTCCATATATTCATCAATTGTTGGAACATAACCTTCATTGAACCACTTGGCTTCTACAAAGTACATCGAAACTAGTTCTTGCAGCTGGATATATATATATATATATCATCGAACAAAAGAAATTAAGAGAAAAAAAATATTAATTTATGAATATATAGAAATCGTGAAGCTAGAAATTAATTGCCTACCTTCTCTTTCATATAATGAAGGCGGTATGATCTTCCTTGCTTGGCCAATTCTTCCTCAATTTCGTCATAAATATCTAAGAGTGTCTTATAAATTATCTTCATATATTCTGGAAGTATATCTATAGTGCCAATGTCCCATCTGAAAGTTACCAAATAATCATACTAAAAATTAAATAACTAATTTAAACAAAATTATATATATTATGTACAGTTACCTTTCGATAGCTTCAGTAAAGAGTTTGAGCTCTTCAAAACTACCATAGGAATCATATGTATCATCTATGATAGATGCCATATAAATTACTTTAATCATAATTTTTCTAGCCAATGCATACTTCGGCTCAAAGTAAACTCCTAATATCCAAAAATATAGCTCCACTAATCTGTCTCTTGCATAAGGCACCTTATTAGTGAAGTCTAAAACTTTCCACCACCTGAAATTCAATTAAACTTCATATTAAAACATTCTTAAGTAATAGAACCATATTCATAAATAAATCAATTGAGGAAATTTATTAATATATAAAATTAAACGAACTAACCTTGTAGCGGTACTTAGTTCCTTCCGATGTGTTGCTTGTAATATGTTGAAGTCCAACTTTGCAAACTTCAATAAAGTTTTATTGTACGAGTCATCTCTAACCTTGGTAAGGTTTTGCAAAGAGGACGATGGAGAGCATGATTTATTTGTTCTGCAAGATTAGAGCATACATGTGGTACTGCTGACTTAAGATGAGTGGTAGCGAAAGTAATGGCTTCATCCAAAATATCTTCTCCAGGAATGGCTAGATGTGCTGCCTCATACAAGCTTAACAAGCCTTGAACATCACTTATCAACGTTGCCTTGAATTTACTTTCCTCATCTTTGAACTTTTCAAATACACCTGATTGCATATAATTAATTAAATCAAAGAAATTAATTTAATTAATAAAAAATTTGCACGAGGATTTTTCAATTAACATAATTAAATTTAATTACTTACCACATGAAATCTTAATTCCCTGCTGTCTCAGTAGTCGAAAGGCAAGAGAAACAGTGTAGAGATCATGATCATCATCACTCTCAATATAAAGGAGATTATGTATTTTCTCCAATTCATCTTCGATCTCCTTTGCAAAGAGATAAGCCACACCCAAGCGTTGTACTGTATCAATAAGGTACAATTTCTTGACCAGCTGATCTATATTAGGAGTTATCAGTCTCCTTATTTCTTGTTTTAGTTCTTTGTACTCTTCCCTTGTTGCAGGATCAATTGTCTGCAAAACAAAGGATCACGTGTCAAAATCAATTAAACATGCAGTACTAGCACCAAAATTTAAATATATAGAAGGTTGGAAGAATGTGGCTCATCAACTGTTTCTTACAGAAATATTCATATATATTAATTAAATACTGATCATCTGATTAAAGAAGCATGCATGGTAATTCATTAAATTACCATGGAGTCGTTCGCATATGCAAGAAAATGATCCCCCCAAAGGGTAGGATGATAATTTGCCGAGTGGCGATTAGAGTTCTGCTGATCATCATCTTGGATTAAAATAGAAGCCGCTGAAACTTGAGAAGACATAATGGACATGTACGTATAGAATATTCAAGTGGTCTGCGTGGTGCTTTAGATGCTCTATGTTCTGACTATTTATATGCACTCCTGAATGAGAAATAATAATTTAATCCAGATATTACACGTACGCCAATGTTGACTTTTGTAATTTAAATGCATGCATGCATGTTATTGGATAGTATGTGGCGTTCATTTTCCAAAAAGTAATGCTCCAAGTTTCTTCAAATTGAAAAGGATGGGTAAACTCGTTTTTACTGAATTTGTGTTAGCTTATAAATTTACAATTATTTTGGAAGCAAATTTACAATTATTTCCAATCTCACAAACATAACAATGAAGAACTTGGTATTCTGCAAATTGAGTAATTTGTGATAATTAGTGGATATAGAAGAGTTTGGGTGGCGTAGAATTAATTACAATCATATATATTTACCATTTGTATTTTATATAAAATTTTGTTATTTATCACGTTCTGTCCTGAACTGAGAATAATAATTTAATCTAAAAATAAATTAAATATACGCCCAAAAGAATATGTAGTGCGAATAATAATTATTGGTAGAATTATTTCAACAAACAAAGCTATTTATAATAATTTTTATATTTATTGGTCAATTCGGATTGGTAAGTAGTGTTGGGTTACAAAGAAACAAAATTTATTTTATATATGCGATATGTTGAAATTAAGCAATTAACTGACGTCTGTTAGCATCCTACTTGGTATATTTTACAGAAATTTAAAGATATTTTCATGAAATTAAGCAATAAAGTCGTCAATTAATGAACATCATGCTCGGTCCCAAGCATGATGTTAATTGAATCGTAACAAACATTTTTCCTTCCACGTTTTTTTTGTTTGATTTTTATTTGAATTTGACACATTACCCACCAATGAAGGAACTATTGCTATTTTTAAATTTTTGTGACATGACACTAAATTGATAGCATATACTATGTGAAATAAATCAACTACGTAACAATGAACCAGTGCAAAAGGAATTCAGAAAGCCTTCACTCTGATACCATGTTAATATTTGTGGAGAAAATATGATTTTTGATGCTTGGTTGTATTGAATTGAATTCAAGAGTTGTAATCAACATGCCACTATATAGGTTTAGAATACAAACTATTAAAATATTAGTATGACCTAAACTACCCACTAGAACTAAATTATTTGAATATATTAAGGATCTTGACAAGAATGATACTATAGAAGAACTGGAAAGCTTTGAAATAGGGATACTCGTTATATAGTCCTCCAGGAATAGGCAAGTTAGCTTGATTATAGCTATGACTAATCATTTGATATTCGACATCTATGGCTTGGATTTAACAACTTTTAAACCGAACTCAGACCTTTGGTTATGTTGCTTTCTAGGCTAAGTCGATCCACGATCGTGATAGAGGATATTAATATTAGGGAGATAACAACAAGATGACACTCTCTAGACTGCTCAATTTTATTGATTATTTATGGTCATGGTATTGTAAAGAATGCATCATTTTCATGACAAACCACAAAGAGAAAATCGAGCAAGCATTACCGAGACATTTCCATATGAGCATGCACATTCATATGTCATCCTAGATAGTGGGGACTAAATTATTAAAATTATATTTTTAAATTTGTTATTTCATCAAAGTATGGGAATAAAAATGATAATATCAAATCCAATTAAAATACAGATGTATAATTTTTATTCATTCCATTATATGGATATTTATTTATTTTGTCAAATTTTAAGAATATTTAATTATCCTAAAGTTTAGAGTGTATCTACCATTTTCTTAAATTTTAATAAGTACATATTAAATTTCTTTATTCTACAGTTACAATTTTATTTTATTATTATTATACTATAAGTCAATATTGTTCAATATCATTCTATCAAATCTAAGTTTGAAATGTTAGAATTTTTCTACTACAATTTCGAAATCAAAGGCAAATAGACTTAGAAAAAAGTCATTTTCACTGCATTGAGTCTTAATGATAGGGGGTATTTGGTAAATTTGATAGAAAAAGACTAATATTGCTCTTAGTTTATTTCTAAATTATTAATTTGTTGTATTGTTCCCAAAAAAATTGAATTTGTAAAAGAATTTTTTGTTAGGTTTGATGTAATGTATATAAATACAAATAAGAGAGAGAGAGAGAGTCTCTTGATTTAGTCATACATTACTAATTTTCTTTCTACAAACAAGAGGTGGATTAGGTGTTTAATGGGTATGGGTATTTTTGTAAAAAATTATGAAATCTACTTTTTGTATTATAAAGTGTAAAGTAACTTTTTTAAAATTTTCTTTTATTTTTTAAAAGTAACTGACGAAGCGGAAACGCGAAGATAAAACGAAACAAAAGTTTCATAAGTTTCTGAATAAAATTTTATTGAATAAAAGATAACTAAACAATACTATAAGCTCCTTATTGATAATAGAGAAAACCTAAGTCTACCTTAATAAAGAAAACAACTTCTACCAAACAAAAGAAACTAAGAAATTAAAAATAATATATTAAATAAAAATAAAAGACTAATTTTGTCCTACATTAACTCCCCGCCACTTAGAAGTGAACTTATTCTTAAGTTCTCTGGATATAACATTTCATCTTCATGATACTCATACAAGTCTGCTACATTAAAAGTGTTTGAGATATTTCATTCATTCGGTAGCTGTAACACATAAGCATTATCATTAATCTTCCTTGCAACTCGAAATGGACCATACTTTCTGTTTTGCAGCTTGTTTCGAATCCCAAGAAATCAATTTTTGTACAAGTAAGCCATTACCAAATCACCTTCTTGGAATACCTTTTGTCGTCCATGTTGATTTGCATTTTATTTGTATTTCTCGTTGGTAGCTTCTAAACTAGCACAAACCTCTTCATGTATTTTTTGTACTTTCTCTGCCATATTTTCTGCAACCTTGCTAACCCCTGGCAAAGTTGGTAAAGTCACCAAGTCTAATGCATGTCGGGGTGGCTGCAAATAAACCACCTTAATTGAGTTTTGTCAGTCGAATAATTCATTATACTATTATAAGCAAATTCTCCCTGAGGCAACACTACATCCCATTGTTTAGGCTTTCCTCACAAATACAACACAACATATTTCCTAATGTTCGATTGACCATCTTTGTTTTCTCATCAGTTTGAGGGTAAAAAGAACTACTATATTGCAATTTCGTATCAAACTTTCCTCATAAAATTTGCCAAAAATGACTAAGAAACTTAACATCCCTATATGAAGTAATAGACTTAGAAATATCATGTAAATGAACCACTTCCTTAAAGTATAATCCCGCCACATGAGTTGCATCACCAGTTTTTTTACAAGCAATAAAATGTGCCATCTTTGAAAAACAATCCACAACAATAAGGGTAGAATCATTATCTCGTTGGGTACTCGGTAATCTTAGCACAAAGTCCCTCGACACATCCTCCTAAATATTTTCAGGCACAGGCAACGACATATACAATCCAGTGTTCTGAACCTGTCCCTTAGCAACTTGGCACACTTTTGCACTTTTGCACAATCCAGTGTTCTGAACTGCCACCATGTAACTCTCGTATTAACTGTTCCTATAAAGAACAACAAGGAATGCATAACTTGTTGGCTTTAAACAAATAACTGTCATGAATAAGAAAATATGTTGTTCGCTGATTGTGGTTACATTGATCCCAAATTGTGTGAAAATCTTCATCAGTTGCATACTGCTCTTTCACTACCTCAAACTCAATTATTTCATTGCCCAATGTTACCAGCAAAGTAGCTCGTCTACTCAAAGCATCAGCTACCTTATTCTGCTGCCCAGACTTATGCTTCACAACAAATGTAAATTTCTGCATAAATGACACCCACCTAGCATGCACTTTATTCAAATGATGTTGACTATTGATATACTTCAATGCTTGGTGATCACTATCTAGTACAAACTCCCTCTAAATCAAGTAATGCTCCCAATGCATTAATGCTCTGAGTATTGCATAAAATTCTTGGTCATATGTAGGCCACTTCTTGTCTAGTATCACACAATTTTTTCACTGAAATACTCTATAGGGTCTACCCTCCTGAATGAGAACAGCACCAATACCTATTCCTGAGGCAGTACACTCTACCTCAAATACTTTGTCAAAGTTAGCCAGTGTCAATAGAAGAGCTGTACAGAGTTTTCCTTCAAGATGATAAAACTTTTATTTGTTCATTACCCCCAACTAAATTTTTCCTTCTTCATGCACTCAATAATAGGTGCTGCGATGGTGCTAAAATTACAAATAAATCAACGATAAAATGTTGCTAACCCATGAAAACTCCTCACTTCACTGACAGTCTTTGGAGTAAGCTAATCTCGAATGGTCTTAACCTTAGACTCATCAACCGTAATGTTGTCAGCACCAACTACAAACCCCAAAAATACCAAATTGCGCTACATAAAATTACACTTCTTCAAGTTGACAAATAACTTATTTTCCCTAAGTGCTTTAAAACACTTCCCTCAAATGCACTAATGGCTATCCTCATCACTACTATAAATTAAGATGTCATCAAAATATACCACAACAAACTTGAAAGCAAAAATGCTTCAATACCTGATTCATAAGCCGCATAAAAAGTGCTTGGTGCATTTGACAAACCAAAAGGCATGACCATCCATTCGTAATAAGCCCTATTTACTCTTGAATGCCGTCTTCCACTCATCTGAATGTTTGATACGAATTTGATGGTAACCGCTATGCAAGTCAAGTTTGGAAAACCATTTGCTTCCCCAAGCTGGTATAGCATATCTTGTAACCACGGAATCGAAAACCGATACCTAATGGTTATTTTGTTGATTGCTCTACTATCTAACGCATATTCGCCAACTACCATCCTTTTTAGGGACTAGAAGCACGGGAACTGCACAAGGGCTTTTGCTCTCCCGAATAAACCCTTTCTTTAGTAGTTCATCCACCTGTTTTTGCAAGATCTCATGCTCTTTTGGACTCATTCTTTAATGTGGCAAGTTGGGATAAGTAGCTTCAGGCACAAAATTAATGTTATGTTATATATCCTGCATAGGTGGTAAACCGTTTGGCATCTCCTCTAGAACTATGTCAGAAAATTCATATAATAATGGCTATAACAACCTTAGGAACCTCTACCATCAGTTTCAATTCCTCATCCTTTGCTACTATCATACAACCCTCACAATCTTCCTTCATATATCCCTCAATTACAGTTAAAAAGTTTGTTCCCTCTACTTCAAAAACTCTTTGTGCCACATTGGTTTCACTTGTCAGCACCAATACTATCTTCTTCTCATTCCACCAAAAACTCATAAATATTTTGTCATCGCCTATGCATCACATCATATCATATTGCCACGGCCTTCCCAACAATACATGGCATGTATCCATATCCACAACGTCATACAATACATCAGTTTTATAAAACTCTCCAATTGAAAAAGGAAGTTTACACACTTCAGTTACAAGTGTTTCAGTTCCCTTTTTGATCCAGCCAATTTTGTAAGGTGAAGAGTGTTTTTCTATGGGTAGATCCAAGGCATTCACTAATAATTTTGATACTATATTCTCATTACTACCAATGTCAATTATCACCTTACAAAACCTTATTTTTAATTGTCCCTTCGTACGAAAAATCTTATTGTCGTTGCGTCTCTTCTCCCTTTTTGGTGCTAAGAACAACTTCTGTACAATACAGAAAATATCTTCTCCTTCATCACCATCAACCACATCAACCTCTTCCCCGTCATTATAATCGCCATCTTCATCTTCTGTCGCAACTCCTACATAATGCATCACACTTTTATTTTTCCCCCATTATGGGTATTCATTAGATCTACGCCTAGGCTATTGACATCTATAACATTTGCTTGGCCTTGATTTCGCATATAGGTTATTAGTTTGTTGTTGAGCAGTTCGCAGGTTACCCTTTTGCCTAGTTTCTCCTCCACCCATATTTTGTGCTACACCCTTATTTGGTGGTACTTGGTTTGGCGAATTCGAGTATTGACGTGCTACAACCTGTGATTTAATAATAGGTCGCTTTAATTGCCTCTCCAATTTCCTTGCCTTAGTCACAACTTTCAAAAAATTCAAAATCGTATACATGTCAAACTGATCTTGTATCTTAGTTTGTAACCCTGCACTGAGTTTGGCAACTAATTGCGATTTTGACTCTGTCAAATTATTTCTAGAACATAACCAATGAAATTCTTCAGCATAATCGTCGACCGAACAATTCTCTTGTCGACAATTATTTAATTGCTTAAATAAGTCATGCTCATAATTAGAGGACAAATATTGGGTCTTCAACTTTTGTTTCATGCGCTCCCAAGACCTAATTATATCCTTTCCTTCACATTGTTGTTTATTTTAAACCTACTGCCACCAAGCGGATGCACCCCTTTCAACTTCATGGCTATCAATTTTACTTCCCTTTCATCTGGGATGTCCATATAAT
>CM051398.1:10816225-11006849 GCA_028052125.1 Melia azedarach | reverse complement strand
CATAAATACGATATAAAAAGTGTAAATATACTGAAATAAATATAAATGAACATCAAATTATTAAATAAAAAAGTTATATTTATGTATAGAACAAAAGATACAAATATAACATAAAACACATAAATCAATATTAAACTTTATATCTTGATATAAAAAATTAAATTAAAATATAAAACGTCAATATAAAACATAATACTTGTAAACGTCCTCGATTATAGAGCTGAGATAACGAGAGTCATGTAATGTGAGTCAACTAGATTTCATAGTAATACATATATGCAAATTTAATAATAATAATTTTGGCTACCATATACTATATAGGTATGAGACACTTTTTTAGACGTATATTTCATTTATTTAATTTAATATTATCATTAAAGACTTTATGCCTATTAATAAAATATCAAGTATTTTTAATTACTAATTTTATAACATAATTGATTTATTTCACATCATATATGATATCAATTCAGTGTTATATCACAAAATTTGGCATTAGTAAAATTTCCTTCGCTGGTGGGTAATGTGTCAAATTTAAATAAAATTCAAACTAAGTAAAAAAAATTTTATTATGTGTTTATATAAATATGTTGCTTGTAATTAATTCTAATTTTATTCAAATTCTAAAATTCCTCCAAATAATTATAATTTTATGCAAATTATAAATTTCTCAGGTCTTGTATGTAATTAATTTTATTTTTGGCAAATAAAAAATATAAAGTAATTATATTTTACTTGTTTAAATTTAATTAATTATATTTTATATTACAATATATAATTTAATATGAAAAATAGATAACGATATTATATCATATACGGAATCATAAAATTATAAGTGTAACATAAAACATGTAAATTAATATTAACTTAATATTTTGATATAAAAAGTTAAATTTCAATATAAAATTGACACATAAGACATAAACACTTGTAAACATTAATTAAAAATTAAAAATAGTAAACTAACATCAAATAGTAAAAATGAGTATTAATTTAACAAATTTAACATCAAACATGCAAATGTGATAAAACAAATATAAGTTAACATTAAAATAATAAATGATAATATTATATTTGCATACAAAATGAAAAAATTATACATGTAGCTAAAATGTGTAAATTAACAGCAAACTTATTATCTTGATATAAAAATAAATTACATGATAAAAATTGTATGTCAAACATAACACTTCTAAATATTAAAATTAAAAAAATTAAAAATACTAAATCAACATAAAAGAGAAAAATTAACATCAATTTCAAAAATATAACACAAAAGTGTAAATATATTGAGATAAATGTAAATTAGTATCTAACAATTAAATGATAATATTACATTCATATATGAAACCAAAAAAAAATTATAAATGTAACATAAAACATATAAATCAACTTTAAATTTCTTATCTTGATATGAAAATTTTAATTATAATATAAAACATGTATGTAAAGCATGACTTGTAGATGTTAAAATTAAAAATAAAAGTAATAAATTAATATGAAAGAGCAAAAATTGAACATGAATTTTATAAATACGACATAAAAAGTGTAAATATACTAAGATAAATAGAAATGAACATCAAATTATTAAATAACAATGTCATATTTGCATATAGAACAAAAAATTACAAATATAACATAAAACATATAAATCAATATTAAACTTTATATCTTGACATAAAAAATTAAATTACAATATAAAACTTGAATGTAAAATATAATACTTGTAAAAGTTTAAATTAAAAAATAAAATTAATAAGTCAATATAAAAGAATAAAATTGAACATCAATTTTTAATGTTGAAAGAAATGGTTGATGTAATAAATGGTCCAAAGGGCTAAAATAAATGCAATTTGTTACGATTCAGTTCCACAAAAATTTTCATTTTTAAATTTGTATAATAGTAAATGTGAATATGAAGTTGTGTCTATTAATACTACAAATTGGATTATTGAAATTTCTAAAGTAGAGAATGTCTAATACTTCTTCTTTTAGGTCTAACATACCATCACTCTTATACTTTTGTTAAGGATATGAATATGAATTTTTTGTAAGATGCGAATATAAATATTAAGGTATGTACCTTTGTTATTCTTAACCATATATTGCTCAAATGATAACAATCAAGACACTATTACTCAAAGCTAGGAATGGCAAAAATCCCTGCAGGGACTCGACCCGTTTGGATCAGGGATTGGGGAGGGATTTTGGTAAAATATCAGGCGTCGGGTCGGGTTCAGGGGCTTAAAAATTCAGCCCCAAACCAAAATCGGGTAGGGGACGGGACGAATCTTAATCCCCAGCCCGACCCCATTTCTCTGGTCTCTTATTTAAAATTCATTTGGTTAATTATATAATTATCTCTTTTTTTTAATAAATAATTATAAAAGTTTTATAAATCTCATTTTAGTCAAATAAATCCTTTAAAAATCTTTATAATTTTTTAATTTAATCAATTAAGTCCATCATAATTATTTACAAAATTTTCAATTTAATCAATTTTAGAATTTTTTAAAATTCCTTTCCTCAATAACAAAATTTATTAAAATAACTAAAAACTAATAAAATTAAATTATGTTTAATAATTAAATTTAGAACAATAAATTAAAATTAAAATAAAATAATAAATTTGTCAAAAAAATAATTAATTTGTAATTAATTAATGAATTAACATATTATAATGTACTAATATAAGATAAAACAAAAAAGCTCTTATAGATTTTCTTTTATTTAGATAAATAAATCTGCATAAATTAATTTTTATTCTTTTTTTTTGCTTTATGATATTCGACTTCCGGACTTTTTCTGAAATCACTTATCAACTCACACGCCACCAATTCTGTCTCAATCAAATTATGCTTAAGGAGAGGCTATAAATATTTTTTATTTTATTTTTTATCTCTCTTTGATAATTTTATAATGTACTAATATAAGATAAAACAAAAAAGCTCTTATAGATTTTCTTTTATTTAGATAAATAAATCTGCATAAATTAATTTTATTCTTTTTTTTTGCTTTATGATATTCGACTTCTGGACTTTTGCTTTATGATTTTTTGTAAGATGCGAATATAAATATTAACCATATACTTTTTCTGTCTCAATCAAATTATGCTTAAGGAGAAGCTATAAATTTTTTTTATTTTATTTTTTATCTCTCTTTGATAATTTTATCTAGATATCACTAAAATCATGCATTGTTACCAATTTTTATTTCAATAACAATTTATTATATTTTATTTCAATTTTTAAAATTTTGTAAGCATATATTTGTCTTTTATAATATTTTTCTATATTTTTGCAACGTGATATTATTATTTTTTTCTTCTATCATTATTTATTAATCAGATATTTATTGAAACCCAAGTTAAAGAAATTAATATTTTATATTTTATATGTTAATAAAATAATAGATATTAATTTTATTTAATAGAATTTTCTTCATTGCATGTAGTATTAAATTTTTTTTACTTAGACATCTTAACAAATAAGAATGAGTGGTGTAGTGGTTATGTAGTGATGGTCATCATTTAGTTCCTTGGTTTGAATCTTAAAAATGGCAAAACAAATTGCCATTTTTCAAGTCAATTCAGGGTCCAAATCGGGTCAAGGCCCGCGTTAATTCAACGGCGTGTTTGTCACATTAAGAAAATCTCATTAAAATTATTGTGATAAAGACTCCCAACGGTTTTAATTAATTGATGACTTTAATTAACAGTAGCATCTTTAAATTCTTGTAAACTGAATAGTGCATATATATTTTGAGATATGGTTAGTAGTTAGTCACTCTCACTAGTGACTTTATGCCCACTAATAAAATATCATGTATACCTAATGTTAGGCCGTTTTTACAACATAAAAAATTAAGTCAATTTTTTACTTGCATGTTGGCCCAATAAGATGCCTATCAAATTCATACTAAAGAATAAAGACATAAAAGATAAAAGGTAAATGGTAAATGGTAAATATATAAATTCATAAAACGTCAATCAATATTTCTTATTTAGGTTAGACTTAATGAAAAGACTTTTTGAAGAAATCATATTTCATCTATATTACAAGCAAGCCAAAATACTAATTCATCTTCAATTAGAATTCCACTAAATTCTAGATTATCTCCAATGAGAATCTCATTAGGACTAATCTTTCAAATAACCTAATGAATCAATAAGTATATAAAGAAAGGAAATAAGAGAAAAAATGGTAAAATCTGGTATCAACAGTTAACGCCATTTATAAGAAAAAGACAAAAAGCTAATTTCTTATTATTTAAGGAGAATCTATTATGATAAAAAAAACTTGAACGTATACCAGGTATGTATTTATCTTTATTTATATTAATTGCGTATATAGATTAAATATATTTAGTCTTGATGATAAAATATTTGAGGAAGTGTGTTTGACCCCTGCCAAGGATAAGATATCCCACGATATTGTAGGAATTCCTGTTAAATTGTAAACTTAATCTAGAATATTTACTTGTTTAAATTGGTGTATTAGATTTGGTAAACATTGGTGTATTAGTTTTGGTAAACAATGGTGTGCTAGACAAAGTAAATATTGGTGTACTAGACAAAGTCAACATTGGTATTCTACATGAAGACTAAATCAATGGTATAGAATGATTTGCTTCAAGTATAAATACCCCTCCCCCCTTAAGGTTTTAGAATTAAGTTAGAAATAAAAGCTTGAGTCCTTGTTTAAGTATTTGAGAGTGTTTGTTTATTTCTTGTAAATTTGTGTGAGAAATAAATATATTTGAGTATTTTGAATCATTACAAAATTCTTATTTTTCAACAAAGTGGTATCAGAGCTCGGTTTTGTAACCTCTCTAGTCTTTCCTGGGAATTTTCCTAGTGTGTATTTTCACATCTATAAGCATTCATATTACTATCCGAAATACTATTAGAAGGCTATGACAAATAGAGGTATGACACCATTTCAAGTTCCAATTCTCAATAGAAGCAATTATGATAATTAGAGCATAAAAATGAAGGCACTCCTTGGAGCATAAGATGTGTGGGAGGTCATGGAGAAAGGTTATAATGAACCTAGAGATGATGTTGCCATTTCTGTTTTGACTCAAGCACAAAGAGACATATTGAAAGACTTAAGAAAGAGAGACAAAAAAGCTCTCTATGTCATTTATCAAGCATTAGATAATGAAGATTTTGAGAAGATATCAAATACAACTTTCGCAAAACAAACAAGGGATAAACTTCAAACATCCTACAAAGGTGCCGAGCAAGTAAAAAAGGTACGCCTTCAAATCTTGAGAGGAGAATTTGAAGCTTTATACATGAAGGAAGGCGAGTTAATTGTTAATTACTTCTCCAGAATCGAAGCTACTTCTAATCAATTGAAAAGAAATGGTGAAAAATTAAGTGAAGTAAGGATAATGGAGAAGATACTATGCTCTATAATTCAAAATTTGATCACATCGTCACAACAATTGAAGAAACTAAAGATCTGGAAGAAATTACTATCGACCAACTACAAGGATCATTGCAAGTTTATGAAGAAAAAATAAAAAAGAAACAAGTCATCTCCAAACAACTTCTCAAGATGCAATTCAAGGAGAAAGAAAAAATTCAAAGCTATGAGAGAAACCAACGTGGTCGAGGTAGAGGTCGAGGTCAAGGACAAAGTAGAGGCCATGGTCGTGGACGAGGTTGGAATTATAACTACAATAATTTCAACAACTATGAGAAAGAAGAAAGCTCAACACGAGGTCGTAGAAGAAACAATCCAAATACAAGATACGACAAGTCTAAAGTCAGATGCTATAATTGTCAAAAGTTTGGCCATTATGCTTCTACATGTAGAGCCTATAACAACGAAGTGGAAGAAAAGGCTAACTATGTGGAAGAAAAGAATCAAGGAGATGAGACTGTCTTGCTAGCATAAAAAGACAATAATGAAGGCCAAGAGAACACATGGTATCTTGACACTGGTGCAAGCAATTATATGTGTGAAAAAAGAAGCATGTTTGTGGAGTTAGACAAATCAACAAATGAAAATGTTTCATTTGGTGATGATTCAAAAGTAGCCATGAAAGGAAGAGATAACATTCTTATACAATTGAAAGATGGTAAACATCAATTTATTGGAAATGTCTACTATGTGCCCAATTTGAAAAGGAATATGTTGAGTTTAGGTCAACTCTTAGAAAAAGGGTATGACATTCATATGAAAGATGACAAAGGCAACTTAATTACTAAAGTAAAAATATCAACGAATAGAATATTTTATTTGAATATTCAAAACAATGTTACAAAATATTTGAAAGCTTGTTACAAAGATGCATCATGGCTATGGCATCTTTGATTTAGACATCTCAACTTTGAAGGGTTAAAGTTATTAGCTAAGAAGGAGATGGTAAGAGGTCTTCCTTACATCAATCATCCGAGCCAACTTTGTCAAGGATGTTTACATGGGAAGCAATTCAGAAAAAGTTTTCCAAAAGAGTCTACCTTTAGAGCCAAGAAATCACTGGAGCTCATTCATGTTGATATATGCGACCCATTCAAGCCAAGATCTCTTGGTAATAAGAATTATTTCCTTCTCTTTATTGGTGATTTTTCAAGAAAAATATGGATATATTTTTTAAACAAAAGTTCGAGGTATTTAGAGCTTTCAAGAAATGTAAAGCTGTTGTTGAGAAAGAAAGTGGACATCAAATTAAGGCTATGAGAACTAATCGTGGAGGAAAATTTACTTCCAAGGAATTTCAAGAATTCTGTGAAGCAAATGGAATTCGATGTTTCTTAACCGTTTTGAGATCTCTCCAACAAAATAGTGTTGCTGAAAGAAAGAATCGAACAGTTCTCAACATAGCGAGGAATATGTTGAAAAGTAAAAGACTACCCAAGGAGTTTTGGGCTGAAGCTATAGCAACTGCTGTCTACCTATCCAATTGATCTCCAACAAGAAGTGTATGGGAAAAAACACCACAATAAGCATGGTGTGGAAGAAAGCCTGGTATTTCTTATCTTAGAATATTTGGAAGTATAGCTCATGTTCATGTATCAGACGAGAGAAGAACAAAGCTGGATGATAAAAGTGAGAGTTTTATCTTCATCGGCTACGATTCAAGTTCAAAGCGTTACAAGTTATACAATCCAAATAACAAAAAGATCGTGATCAGCCGAGATGTAATATTTGATGAAGAAGGAGAATGAGATTTTGGTCCAGATGTCGATGACTTCAACTTCTTTCCTTTGTTTGAAGAAGAACTAACAATGGAGCAAGTAGGAGATGTAAGATACGAACCTACTACTTCGTATACTTCACCAATAACAAACATTGAAGAAGATTCACCACCATCATTTCTAAATGAAAGAAATGAAAAACGCACTAGAAGTCTCCAAGATCTCTATGAAGTAACTGAAAGATTAGATAATCTCACTCTTTTTTTCCTTTTTGTTGAGTGTGAACCAATGAGTTTTACAGAAGCTATACAAGATGAAAAATGGAAAAATGCAATGGATGAAGAAATTAAAGTTATTGTGAAGAATGATACATGGGAGCTTGTTTCACTTCCTAAAGGAAACAAAGTTATTAGAGTCAAATGGGTGTACAAAGCAAAGCAGAATTCAAATGGAGAAATTGAACGATACAAAGCGAGGCTAGTTGTAAAAGGCTACAGTCAAAGAGCCGATATCGACTATGATGAGGTGTTTGCTCCGATAGCACGCTTAGAAACTATAAGACTAATCATTTCTTTGGCAGCTCAAAACAAGTGGAAGATTCATCAAATGGATGTAAAATCTGTATTCTTGAATGGAGTTCTCGAAGAATAAGTCTATATACAACAACCTACAGGTTTCAAAGTCAAAGGGCAAGAAGACAAGGTGTTGAAATTGAGAAAGGTTCTCTATGGTTTGAAACAAGCACCAAGAGCATGGAATAGTCAAATCGACAAGTATTTCCAAAAGAATGGTTTTACAAAGTGCCCCTATGAACACGCACTTTTATATCAAGATCAAAGCTGGAGATATTTTGATCGTGTCCTTGTATGTAGATGATTTGATTTTTACTGGAAGCAATCCAAGCTTGTTCAATGATTTCAAGAACACAATGACCATAGAGTTTGAGATGACTAACTTGGGCTTATGGCATACTATCTCAGTATCGAAGTAATATAAGAGGAAGATGAAATTTTCATTTCACAATAATGCTACACATAAGAGATCCTCAAGAAGTTCAAAATAAAAAATTGCAAGCCGATTAGTATGCCAATTGAGTGTGGAGTTAAACTCTCAAAGCATGAAGAAGGAGAAAAAGTAGATTCAACACTTTTTAAGAGTTTGGTTGGATGTTTATGATATTTAACATGCATAAGGCCCGATATTCTCTATGTAACAGGACTTGTAAGCTACTACATAGAAACGCCAACAACCACACATTTCAAGGCTGCAAAGAGAATTTTTCGTTATCTAAAAAGTACAACAAACTTTGGATTGTTCTATTCATGGTCAAATGATTTTGAACTTGTTGGAGATAATGATAGTGATTGGGCTAAAGATATTGATGATCGAAAATGTACAACTGGTTTTGTATTCTTTATGGGAGACACCGCTTTCACTTGGATGTCAAAAAAGCAACCAATTGTCACACTCTCTACATGTGAAGCTGAATACATAGCTACCACATCATGTGTTTGCCATGCAATTTGGCTTAGAAACCTACTAAAGAAGTTGAGGTGGTCACAAGAGAAGCCAGCGAAGATTTATGTTGATAACAAGTCAGCTATGGCATTGCCAAAGAATCCGGTGTTTCATGATCGAAGCAAGCATATTGACACGTGTTACCACAACATAAGGGAGTGCATCACAAGACATATTGTACATATGGAGTACGTGAAATCTCAGGATCAAATTGCTAACATTTTTACCAAGCCATTCAAACAAAAAGATTTTATAAGATTGAGAAATTCACTTGGTGTGATTAGATCAAGTTTAAGGGGGGAGTGTTGAATTGTAAACTTAATCTAGATTTGGTAAATATTGGTGTACTAGTTTTGGTAAACAATGGTGTGCTAGGCAAAGTAAATATTAGTGTACTAGACAAAATCAACACTGGTGTTCTACATGATGACTAAATCAATGGTTTAAAATGATTTGCTTCAAGTATAAATACCCCTCTCCCCTTAAGGTTTTAGAATTAAATTAGAAATAAAAGCTTGAGTCCTTGTTCAATTATTTGAGAGTGTTTGTTTATTTTATGTAAATTTGTGTGATAAATAAATATATTTGTATGTTTTGAGTCTTTACAAAATTCTTATTTTCAACAATTCTCACTATGTTAGAGTATGAGTAGATCCCTCTAATTTGTGAAAAGATTATGGCCAAGTGTTTAGAGTATGATTAAATGTCTAAGATATAGTTTAATTATCATATTTAAACTTCTAATAAATATGTTGCATATATTTAAATTTTAATATAAACTAAAAAATTAAAAAAATTGTTCAGTTTATATAAAAAAAAATTTCAGAAATAATAACAAATAATTTGATAATACTTTGCTGGTTGGATGCCGTTGACGAGGAGAGAGATTACGATATGAATCGTGTCTGGAAGTTGAAGAAAGATGGCCCATGTTTGTAAACCAAGTAATTTGATAATAATTTGTTTGTTTCTATGATACAAACAAAGCAATTCCGCTTGAATTATGTCAGAAATGGAATTAATTAATTAACAATGTTTGAATTTAGTGGATACTCTTTTAATGAAGAAATTTATAGCAAATACTCTCAAATTTGGATTGGATTAAATATATGTAGTTAGATACTTTAATAGAAGCTGGATTTTTAATAATTAGAACTTTTCTTACAGTACTAAGGCCTTTTCCCTTACCCTTAACAGTCCAATTTTTCTCATGGGGACATAAGTGCATTATCCAAAGCATTAGGAATTCATGATTTATGAATAAATCATGGTAATCTAGGAGAGGGACGATCTTTGGTCCTTGAAGCTAATTGTTTCAGGCTGCAAAATTAGCACTGAAAGTGATGACAAAAGTTGGTCTGGGAGCAAACTCGATGGCTCCATTCTAGTGTATCCAGAAGTCAGTTAAGGCCTCTCAAACATTTTCTACAGGTATCATCATTCGTTCACTCCTACCATTTGATCAAAGTTCATTAGATAATTATATTTGTTATTATTATTATTATTATTATATATATATAAGGATAAGATCAAAAGTCATATTTTTTTTTACGCAAAATCTTACATCAAATATAAGTCATTGGATTTTGGCACATCTAATGGTTGAGATTGCATCTGACCATGATAGCTATACTAACTTAATATTTTGCACTCTAAATTAGGATTCCTTTGATATTTTGTTAAGATTCAGATTAATACCTTAAAAAAGATAAATTTTCACGAAGTTAACAATTTTACTTGATGATATTTTGGTGGCTTTGTAGGATTTTTCATTTTTCACTTAATTTTATGGTTTCTAGGCTTTCACGAGTTTGGTCTTTGGCCTAGCTAGATAGCACAATTAAAGCTTATCAAACTTTTATTTATTTATTTATTTTTGTGCACTTTGGAATCTGAAGATGGGTTTAGGTAATTGATTTGCTCCATTCCTTACATGGTTTAAAATATTTAGTCTTTGCCATAAAATATTTGAATTGCATACATGATTTGAAAGAATATGATTGACTCTTGTCAATAGTAGGATGACCTACAATATTGTTATGTTTCCTACCATGTTAGAGTATGGACAAATACCCTTCAATTTATAAGAGTGTGTTTAAATGTATAAGGTGTAGCATAACTTCCCATAAATATATGGTATATATTTAGACTTTAGTGTAATAACAAAAAAAAAAAAATAATAAATAAATATCATTGAGCTGAAATTGTTGCAAAACTATATTAATTTAAATTAAATATCAGCCAAGTCTAATTGAAATATTATTAGAGTAAAAAGTTTAATATCAGTTAAGTTCATTTTAAAATATCACTTGCATTAATAATAAATATTATTAGGATCTACGTCTAAGGGCCAGTTTGGGTTGCTGTGGATTTTTAAAAAAATCAGCTTTTACTGTGCTATAAAAATAATCAGCTTTAAAGAGAATCGGTTTAGTGTTTGATAAATTTTATTTTTAAAACTGCTGTGAATTTAAAAAACAATTTTGTGCATTTGATAGATTTATTGTTAAAAATATTGTAGCAATACAAAAACTAAAATGTATACAGTAAAGAATGATAAATAAAAATTATTTTATGTGTTTAGAATAATATAACTTAATATAATATATTATGATATAATATAATCTAATCTAATATAATGCTTACTTAAAATAATTTATAGAAAAATATATATATCATAACTAAAAATAAAAGTAAAAAAGTATTGAAAAGAAAAAATTTTGATTTTAACAAATTTATTTCTCAATCAAAGTTGAAATTTAAAAATTAATTATAAGGTTAATTTTGGATTTTTGTAATTTTAAATGGATATATTTGGTATTATATTTCGAAATAAAATTACTTTTAAAAATATATTTTAAAAAATAACTCTTTTCCTACTTTTCAAAATCTACTGTAGGAAGGTGTGATTTTACCAAAAGTAATTTTAAAAAAAAATTAACAAACACCCAAAACGACTTCTAGAGGTTTAAATTCACTTTTACTTCTCTCAACAACAATTCCAAATGGGCTCTAAATATCATAAGATCCAAAAGTAATATCATTTAAGTCTCGTGTAAATATCACCTATTAATAGTAAATATCATGTGCATTTAAAGACAAATATCATTCGAATCCAATATTTATATTTTATATATCTTCATTTATTGATTATTTATATTTTTTAGCTATAAATACTTATGTTTTATGAAAAAATTGTCTGAAATTTTAATATTTGGCCCAATGACTTATTAAAATAATTTTTAATTATCTTAATATGGCCCTAAAAATTTAAAATTTATTTATATATTTATTTTAAGCATGTTACGCTTGTGTGTTGTTTAATAAAATTATAATATGATTTTGAATTATCTTTATAATTTTTTGTTCTTCATTTGTAATTGTATAATTATCCTTATAGTTAAAAAAATCAACAATTACTAGCGTGAATAAAGAAATAATAAAAAAAGAGATCACAGTTTATTATTTCTACCTAAATTATAAGAAGAATAAATATTATTTAAAATAATTTGTGTATATTAAGTTGAAACTGACATCCTTTTATTAAAGAAAATTTATGGTTTGAATAAAATCAAATATAATATTATATTAATTTCAATTACAGTTTTATATGTATTTTTTTCTTCTTTATTTTTATATACATGATGACTTACTAACACATTTAATTTATGTATAAATATTCTATGATATTTATTTATATTGAACCAATTTATGATTTTATTGTATAAGCTCTCACTTGCTCATTGTTTCCAAGAGAAAAAAGTAAAGAAGCCTCGAACTATTAAAAAAATAATGTACCAATATAGTACTAACATCTTATGCATAAGGGTCCAACACTACAGCTCTGCATTGCCAATATTATGCACAGAAGGGCCCAACACTGCAGCTTTGCTCTACCAAAACTATGCCCAAATGGACCAAACACTACAGCTTTGTGCTGCTAACATTATGCCTAAAATGGCCAACATTGTTATTCCTAGTTGACAAAACTATGCCCAAATGATGTTATTGTATAACCTTTCATTCAATTATTGTTTCCAAGAGCAAAAAGTAAAGAAGCCTTGCACTATTAGAAAAATAATGCATTAATGTAGTACTAACATCTTACGTATAAGGGTCCAACACTATGCCAAAATTATACTCATAAGGGCCCAACACTACAACTTCGCATTGGCAAAACTATACCCAGATGGGCCAAACACTACAGCTCTGCGGTGCTAACACTATGCCTAGAATGGCCAACACTACTATTCCACGCTGCTAAAACTATGCCTAGATAGGTCAAACATTGCAACTCCACGCTACCAATACTATGCCTAGAAAGGCCTAACACTGCAGCTTTGCACTGTCAAAACTATGACCAAATAAGCTAAACACTGTAGTTCTGTGCTAGCAAAACTATGCCCAAAAAGGCCCAAAACTATAGCTCTGTGCTGCCAAAACTATACCTGGATAGATCAAACATTGCAGCTCTACACTGCAAAAACTATACCCATAAGGGCTTAACAATGCAGCTCTATATTGCCAAAGTATGCCAAAATAGACCAAATATTAGAGCTCCGCACTACCAAAACTATAAATTCCAGAAGGACAAACACTTGTACCTCCGCGGTATCGACATCTTGCCTAGAAAAGCCAAATAGTGCAGCTCTGTACTGCTAAAACTATGCTAAAAAAGACCTAACACTCCAGCTCAGTGTTGCCAAAACTATGCCTAATGGGTCAAACACGACAACTCTGCATTGCAAATATTATGTCTAAAAGGGCCCAACACTACAGCTCCGTGCTATCGAAAGTTTTCCTAGATAGACCAAATACTTCAACTCCATGCTGCCAAGACTATAAAGTCTAAAAGGACAAACACTTGTACCTTCGTGGTATCGATATCTTGCCTAAAAGGGTCAAACAATGCAGCTTCAAGCTACCAAAACTATGCCCAGAATGACCTAACACTGCAACTCCATGCTACCAAAACTATGCCTAGATAGGCCAAACATTGCAACTCTGAGCTACCAACATTATGCCTAAAAAGGCTCAACACTGCAACTCTGTGTTGCCAAAACTATGCCCAGATAGGCCAAACACTACAGCTTTGCACTGCCAAAACTATGCCGAGAAGGGCCCAACACTGCAGCTTCTGGGCTGCCAAAAGTATGCCTAAATAGATCCAACATTGTAGTTTCATGCTGCCAAAATTATAAACTCCAAAATGGCAAATACTTGTACCTCTGTGATATCAACATCTTGCCCAAAACGACCAAATATTATAGTTTTGCACTACTAAAGCTATAAAGCCCAAAAGTACAAACACTTGTACCTTTATAGTACCGATATCTTGCTTAGAAAAACTGAACACTTTGGCTTTACGGTACCAAAATTATGCCCAAAAGGACGAAAGTCATACATCTCTGGAATGTCAAAATGTAAAGTCCATGGGGACAAAAATAATATACATCGGCAGTACTGATGTCAAAGCTTAAAATGACCAAACAATATTTCTCTGTTATACCAACTTAAAGGAACAAAAATTGTATACTTGTGTAGCATCAACATCTTAACTAAGAGAAAAAATTACAATGAAGTGCTAAGATCTGGGCAAGAGAAATGCATAACAAAATCCAAAACAAAAACAACAACATAAAATAACGCCAACTCAGAAGCAAAATCAATCCTCACTAAAAATACCCAATAGAAACAAAACTTTCAAGTAATACCAATTGAAAGTTAAGATAGGAAAATGAAAAATTGAAAGACAAAAAGGTTTAGTACTTGAATCAAAGTGGATGAAAAGAGAAGGAGTACTTGAATCAAAGTGGATCAAAACTTTCTAGCCAAATGAAGTTTTTCTTTTGCTTTATAAGAAAAAAAAATAGTAAAATTGAGAAGGCCAAGACTCATAGATAAACTATTTAGGAATTCAAACTGTACTCATCACATTATATTAATCAGGGGCTTATTAATTAAAACATGTCATTCCTCAAATAATGAAACGTCTTTATTTCATTTGAAATTCTCATATAAAAGAGAGTAAGAGATCCTACAGAATTCGATAAAAAATAGTAAGTTTATGGGCTTTTCATTAGTTTCAAATAGTAATTACATTACTTTCGAAACTAAGGGACTTACTGTTGGACTATATTTACAATATCCAAAATTAAGTCATTTTTTTACTTGTATATTTGGCCTAATAAGATAGCTTATCGAATTCATACTAAAGAATAAAGGTCCAAAAGATAAAATATAAACGTATAAATTCATAAAACTTCAATCAATATTTCTTATTTAGGTTAAATTTAATGAAAAGTTTTTTTAAAGAAGTCATATTTCATCTAAATTATAGGCAAGCCAAAATACTAAATTATCTTCTATTAGAATTCTACTAAATTCTAGATTATCTCCAATGAGAATCTTATTAGGACTAATCTTTCAAATAACCTAACGAATCATAAGTATATAAAGAAAAGAAATAAGAGAAAAAATGAGTCTTTTTCCCACATACAAATAAATTTACTAGTTGATACCATGTGACAAAATCTGATATACACACCTAATTATATATTTTACTATTATGTAGTTGAATTATTTCACATCATATATCATATCAAATTAATGTCCATGTTACAGAAATTTGAAATTAGTAAAAATGAGTGTGTATTAAAAAACAAAATGGATTATTCTAGTTTAACATGTACCTAATGTGACTTATAAGAATTAATCCTTGATTTTGGGATTAAGGTATTTGAATATCTACTTTGAATGTAAAGAGGTAAGTATAGTAGGCTTTTCGACTAGAATCACATTGAACATATGTGATTATGTGACTGTGTTTATAAAATATTTTGGAATTATGTATTAATATGAAAGTATTAATTTTTTACGATTACATGTTAATATATTTATTTATGACGATGTGTTTTGTGTTGTTTATACGTCATTAAGTGTTGGCATTAGCATGAACATATGCATCTTTTTTTGAGACACGAGAAGGTGAATTTGTAAGAAAAATATTTATGAAAGATAAGACTTTTTTTTTAATGTTATTCAAATTCATTATTTTTTTAGTAGGCAAATATAAGTGTTTGTAAAGCCTTTTGATATGTGTGGGCCATTCTTTTAGGTTTGGTATATGTGATTTATGCTATGTACTCCGTATGATATGGAAAAGACCTTTAGGTAACGTTAGTTCTTGTGAGTCTTCGTATTCATGCGTTGACGGATACGTGCATGTGGGAGGACTTATCGATAATCAGGGCAAGGGTGTGGCTCTTACCTTCGGGTATGAGTGTTCTTTATGTGTGAAATTTGGTGTCCCACTTACTGATATCAAACATACAGAAAGTCATCGACGGTTGACTCATACTCAATATATGATATGTGAAGTCCTACTAAGTAGTAATTGAATAAAGATACTCCTAAGTGTGAATGAAAGTTTGAAAATGAATTTGTGATACATAAGTTTAAAATAACTTTAGAATATGCATTCTTGCAAATAAACATGGTTTTGTCATACTACGCATCATATTAATGTGTTATATTTATACATTTAATTTTGTATATAAAAACTAGTATGTTTATTGAATAAATACTCATTATAGCTTATTGTGATTCCCAAATAAACGATGGCAAGCATGTAGCAGATTTGGCAAAGTTTCTATTCTATCTTGTTTCCCTATGTCTAAAATAATGGCTCAGATTTATTTTTAGGTTAATAAACATCATGATTTGAGACTAGACATTAAAGACTATAGGAGTAGATTTTTGTATTAATAAAATTTAAATATTGATAATTTTGCTTAGGAAAGTGGATCTCTTGATATATATGTGTATGATAGATCACTCTTCGACCCTCGTAGGTTAAGGTGTGACAATTTGGTATCAAAGAAAAGGTTTATGATTTTGTAGACATTTGGCTATAGTAGTCAAGAGAACCAAGTAGAATGCCAAATCCTTAAGGTTTTGTATGTTTATATTTTTGTGTATATACCTAGTATATATCATTAATCATTGGTTGAGTTAGACTAGTGATACGGCACAAAACGCAAGAACCACAAATGTTTCGAATACAAATGCTAAAATTATGGACGGATATCAAGATGCATCAGCGGCTCAGAATGTAGGAATGGGCCAAGTTGACTCTAATACCATTATTCAAAATTTCATGCAAGGCATTTACAAATGCCATAGAGCAATGCTTTAGCTCTTTTTTATTCGGGTTTTATGCATTCATTTGTGTCGCATGCATTTACTAAAAGATTGAGGATTGCACCTTCTTTGTTAGATGATGATTTATGTGTGGCATTTAAGGTGTTTATTGCATGCTAGAAAAGTGTTGAGATAATCTAAGATTGAGATGAGTGAAAGGACTTTAATAGAAAACTTAACACTTCTACTTATGCATGAACTTGACATTATTTTAGGCATGGATTAGTTATCTACCTACCATATTAGTGTAAAATGCTATAAGAAGGAAGTCGTATTCCAACAACGTGATGAGCCTGAATTCAAATTTGTGGGTACTAAATTATTCTTAATGCCAAGGGTTATTTCAGCTTTGTTAGTTTGGAAAAGCTTAAGGAAAGGTTGTATGGGTTTATTAGCCTATGTAGTCGATATTGATAAGACAGAAGTAAAGTTGCTAGATGTTCTTATAGTAAACGAGTTTGTTGAAACCTTTATTATTGCCATTGATAAATGTTTAAAAGTATGGAATTATCAAGAGAAATATTATATTTTACACTTAAGAATATTATTAATTTCCCCAAAATTAAGCATTTTCCTTTATACTGAATTCCAAAACAAGAATTGGACTTAATTATTAGTTTTGCACAGGTTTCGTATAATGAGCATATTGTTTCCTACAAAACATCATTTGATACGATTCTTGGACCGTAAATATGTGGACGCATTCATTCACAAAAGTGTAGGGCAGAGATCAGACCAGTTCATGCATCTATTGGGTCAAACTCGGGCTTCAACAGAACTCAACCACAGCTTGGGGCCAGCCCATCATGGTTTCGTATTTGAGCCGTATCTCCCTACATATGTATCCAAAAGTCATACGGTTGGAGTTTTTAGAACGCCTACAGATAGATGTACACTTTTTATGTTTACAAATATCCAGATTTGAAGTGGTTGCCTGTCAAAAATAGCCTTCATTCTAGAAGACTGGTGGAGAAATCCAAACTGAACACCATTTCTCATTTTCAACATAACTCTTGTTTTACATTATCAATTTGGTCGACCTTTGGACTATTAGAAATCTAATGAAGGTGCCTACAACTTTGAATAAGACATAATCAACAAATTCAATGTATTCTACGGTCCAAAATGTGCTACAATCACCAAGAGCATGATTAAGTTGAAAGTTTGCAACTTGTGTTCACACATGTGAAATATATCTTGTTTTGCCTATATAAAGGAAGTGCTGGAAGTTATTTAGGACATCCTTCTTCTTATTTTTTTATTCTCCCTTTGTGTAATTTCAGTTTCATTTAATGTCTTTCTAAATTCGTAATTAGGGTTGAGGGTGAAGTTTTCACCATTTCAGTTTCAATTGAGTGAACTCTATTTTTCAAAAATGTTTTGATTTGTGCGGAAGCTTGATTCATTGTTAACAAAAGGTACATTGAATGCTTGCACATTTTCTACAAATCAAGAATAAGGTATGTTATAGTTTTCATAAATAAATTGAATGATTATTCTTCTATTTTACTACCTTTTCTACAAAAAGGTATTGCCATGTATTTAATGTATTTATCTTCCGATTAAGATAATCTCTTGTGTGATTCTTAGTTGAGTAAACAAAAATGATTAAAGAATGATTTCTATAATTATTAACAAAATAAATCCCTAATGCCCTAATAGACAATATTATTAAATTTACATTTAATAATTAATAAATCCGTTCTACTTCCATCATATTTAGACTTATAACATTTAAATATTGGACTTGTGGATCTTGTATAACGTATTCCCTGTGGATCGACACTTAGACTTCCGAACTTTATTACTTGAGACAACCTATACTTGGGAATTACAACCTTTTAGTCGTAGCAGCCATAATGGAAATGGAATGCACAGCCATGAATTTTGTTGTAGGGTTACCGAAGACACAAAAAAGGTTATAATGCGATTTTGGTGATTATCGATCGGCTAACTAAGTTCTCATATTTTATTCTGATGAATACTACTTATTCTATGGACAAGTATACAAAATTGTATGTGGATGAGGTTGTAAGATTGCATGGTGTACTAATTTCTAGTGTCTCAGATAGAGATTCGATGATTCACCTCAATATTTTAGAAGAGCCTACACCAAGCCACGGGAACCAAGTTAAAATTCAGCACGGCATTCCACCCATAGTCAGATGGACAATCTAAAAGGATCATCCAAATTCTTAAAGATATGTTGCAATTAGGATAAACATTTTCCACTAGTGGAATTCGCATACAATAATAGCTATCAATTTATAATTGGTATGGCTCATTATAAAGATCTTTATGGAAGAAAGTGTAGATCTCCAATGCATTGGGATGAAGAAGGTGAAAGGAAAGTTTGGATATTGTCCAATAAACATGCGAGGTGATTGAAAATATAAGAGAAAGAATGAAAATGGCATAAAGCAGACAAAAGAGTTATACCGGTAGTTTGGAATTTGTAATAGGTGATAAAATATTCCTAAAGGTAGTTTCAATGAAAGGAGTCATAAGATTTAGGAAGAAAGGAAAATTGAGTCAAACATTTATTGGGTCTTTTGAGATACTTGAAAGGGTAGGAGACATGGCTTATCAACTTGCTCTTCCTCCATCATTATCTAGAGTTTGTAATGCTTTTCATGTATCTATGTTACGGAAGTCCTAACATGGAGCATGTGATAAGATACGAGCCACTCTATCTGACAGATGATCTTACCTATGAAGAAATGTTTATTCAAGTGTTGGATCATAAAGAGCAAGCGCTGCAAACCAAGAAGATACCTTTTGTGAAAATCTTGTGGTGAAACCATTCTATGGTAAAGGCAGCATGGAAACAAGAGGAAGAAATAAGAATGAAAGATCTTCACCTCTTCAAGTGATAAGTAAACAAATTTTGAGGATGAAATTCTTGTAAGGTGAAGAGAAATTCTAAGATCCCTTATACGGTATAAAATTTTATTTAATATGCATGTGTACTTTATGCTAGTACTTAAATATATTAATGAATTTGAGTATTGAGTTGTAGAATTTAGAAGAATTTTAGAAGTAATATAAGAGTGAATATAGTTTTAAGTGTGAACTTATTTAGTAAAACTCAATATGCAAAGTATTAAGATTTTAGAGGAAAAAAAAAGATTATGTAAATTCAATAATCTAAGACCAATTTTAAGGAGTCAAAATACTAAAATATATGGTCAAGATTTGGTTAAGCATTAGGTATAACAACCAAATCAATGGCCTAGGACAATTGGTTTCATCTACTAAAATGAATGATTAAGATTTGGTTAAGTATTAGGTATAACAACCAAATCAATAGTATAGAATGATTACTAAAATGGATGGTTGAGAGTTAGTTATAACAACCAAGTCAATGTTCTAGGATGGTTACTAAAATGGGTGATTGAGATTTGGCTAAGTGTTAGTTATAACAGCCAAATCAACGACTTATAATGATTGGTTTCAACTATAAATAGCTCTCCTTACTAAGTCTTATGCATTAAGTGAGTAGAGAAAGCTTCTAAGCGGAAGAGATAAGAGCTTAAGGAGACTTAAAGTGTTTTGGAGGAGAAGTCGGAAGGAATTAAGATAATTCAATAATCTCTTATTATCATTGTCATAAATTATAAATACATATTTTATGTAAAACTCTCAAGAAAAGATTTAAGATATATTAGTTTAAGATTAACTATAGTCTATGAGCTTGAGTTTTGATGATGGAAATAGTTAGAGATTTTATTGGAATAAGTAAATGTAATAAGAGAAACTTTTTAAAAAAATCTAGACATATGATAGCAGCTCAGTTCAAGAATTTTATAAATTTTTATATTGTATATTTTGAAAACAACTCTAATTAAATAAAATAGACATCTTGAGGGTCATGATAAATTTTGTTTCATTCAAAAATATTATGTTTTCTATTTACTATGAAGTTTTTAATCTCGCCCTGAGATGTTGGAAAAAACCTTTTCTGCATAATGCATAAATGGTAAAATTTTTGGGATGGCCAAATAGTCTCTAAAAATTATGAAACTTTACATACCTATTTCTAACCATATCTATTATAACATATTAAAATTTCTTGGACTAATTCTTGGCAATTGATTTATTATTAATTTTCAAAGTGAGCTATCTCACTAAACGTTGTGATTGGAAGAATCTAAATAGTCCAAAGTAGAAATTCTTTAAAATAGAAGAGTATTTGATTCCGAAATGTTTAGTAGTGCTACTATATTTATGTCTATGTGATTCCTAAAATTTTTATATCTATTATTTAAGTGGTTAATCTATTAAAAATTAGAGACCTAGGTATACTCAATAAATCCAATGAATTTTAAGGCAAGTGACTAAGTTTAAGTATCACAGGCTTTTACTAATGTGATTTATGAGAATTAATCCTTGATTTTAGGATCAAGGTGTTTGAATATCTACTTGAAATGTCAAGAGGTAAGTATATTAGGCTTTTCATCTGGGATCACAATGAACATATGTGATTGTGTGTGACTTTATTTACAAAAGGTTTTGGAATTATGTATTAATGTGAAAGTATTAATTTCTTATGATTATATGTCAATATATTTATTTATGATTGTGTGTTTTGTGTTGTCCATAAGTCATTGAGTGTTGGCATTAGCATGAACTTATGCATCTGGCTTTTGAGATATGAGAAAGTGAATTTGTATAAAAATTTATGAAAGATAAGATTTTTTAAAGGTATTTAAATTCATTACTTTTCTAGCAGGCAATTATAAGTGTTTGTAGAGCCTTTTGACATATGCGGTCATTCATTTGAGTTTGATATATGTTATTTATGTTATGTGTTTCATATGACATGGAAGACACCTTTGGGTACCCTTAGGTCTTATGAGTCTTTGAATTCACGCATCGACGAGTTTGTGCATGTGGGAGGATTTGTCGATGATCAGGGCGTGGGTGTGGCTCTTACCCTCGGGCATGAGTGTTTTTTGTGTGTGAAATTTTGTGCCCCCACTTGCTAATATCTCATATACAGAAAGTCATCGACAAGTGACTCAGACTCAATATGTAATATGTGATATGTGTATATAAAATCCTACTAAGTAGTAGTTGAATGAAGATACTCCTAAATACGAATGAAAGTTTGAAAATAAATTTGTGATATTCTCAAGTTTGAAAATAACTTTATAATATGCATTCTTGCAAACAAATATAGTTTTGTCATACTACACATAATACTCGTGTATTATATGTATACATTTATTGTTTTATATGAAAAACTAATATACTTACTGAGTAAAGACTCATTATAGTTTATTGTGATTCTCATATACATGATGGCAAGTGCATAGTAAATTTGGCTAAGCTTCTGTTATATCTTGGTTCCTTATGTCTAAAAATAATGGATTGGATTTATTTTTAGTTTAATAAACATCCTGGTTTGAGACTAGACATTAAAGATTATATGAGTAGAATTTCGTATGAATGAAATTTAAATATTGATAAATTTTCTTAGTAAAGTACATCTTTTAATATGTTATGTGTATGATAGATCAATCTTCAACCCTCCATTTAAATCCAAGTTAGTCTTCTAAGGTTGCAATATCACAACTCTTAGATCATCTAGTGCGATTTAATAGACCTAGTGGACCTTATTCTCTGCAACTTAGAAAATGATGTGAAAGCTCAATTTGAATCCAGAGGCCTCGTAATATTGAAGCCTACCAAGAGCAATAGGAGGCCTATCCATCGATTAACCAATCATAATTTGACACATGAATTGAGTAGATACCCTTTACAACATTATAGGCAACTCTATTAGGCCAGGATCTTAGGGGATATTGTAGTTACAAGGAGTTATGACAGAAATAATAGTGCCTAATAGGCCAAGTCTTCTGCACGTAGAATGATACGTTTAGCACCTACTGATGGCATACGACCAGAAGAACATGGTAATGGACAAGATATTGCTCATGCCAACATAATTCTTAGTTATGCAAATGATGCAAGATATGCGTAAAGAAATAAGGGACCTTCACGTGGCTATAGCGACGGTTCCTCCTAATCCTCCACTTCCACCAACAGTCGTATATCACAAGGAGGCTTCTGCGAATCAACCCATGCCAGAATTTCATATACCTGTGACATATCAGAATCTCAAATATCTTTTGTCAAGCAATTTATGAAAAGTCTCACTCCTTTTTTTCTTGGAAGAAAAAATGCAGAACCTGTACCTAGAAAGCTAAGAGGCTCCAAGATTCCTACTTTTTAATGAGAAGAAGTCCCAAAGAGCATATTACCCATTTCAGAGACGCACTAAAAGCATACGCCTAGAATGAGGAACTACGACTAAGGGAATTTTCTAAATTGCCGACTGGTCGAGCGTACTGCTCGACCACTAGATATATGCATTTATGTCGAGACCTGGCCATGAAGGTCTGTCATAAATACTTTCAGAGTGAAGAGCCAGTGACATTGCTTTAGCTTCATCCTCCCAACCAACACTATAAATGAACCTCTTCTGGATTTCGTAAAACGCTTCTGGGGCTTTATGTTGGAATGCCTTGAACAGAAGGGAGAAAAGGATATCGTAAGAATGTATGAATAATATGTTGCCTGATTTTTTTATTTCACTTAGAGAATCCAATACTAGGTGTCTTCAATTAACTCATAGAGGGTGCAAGAAGAACCTCTCTTTTAGTTAAACAACTTGTAATTAGGAAACCAAAGATAGAAACGCCTCACACGATGTATGTGGAAAAGAGATACTCCATGGAATTACCACACTCTATATCTGTGAGTTGTGTAGGATATTACCAAAGACGGAGAAAAAGAATGATAACAAATAGATAATAAAATCAAATATGTTATAAAACAACAAATTGAAGTAGTCAATTTTTTTATGCATCTGCAAGTTCCAATATTATATACCAACTAATATTTGTGATTTGAATGTATATATTCAATGTTTTCAAGGATGCCCTTAGAAAGTGAATAAAGCATTGAAAAAATCAAAATGTGTGATATCTAAGTAGATACAAAAGAAAGATTGGTAGTAGTTGATGGTGTTCTATATCAAGGACAATAGAAGATGTTGGTATAGCAGCCTGACTTTTGGCCTACAAAAAAAGATCCTATATAAGCCAAAAAAATAAAACTAGATCACTATTAGGTTATGTTTTTATACTTGCTGGTATTGATAATCTATTTATTCTAGTATTAAAATTGGCTGCCACTGATTGCTTATCTTTTTCATTTATGGACCAAATAAGAATTGGCCCAGAAAAACAAAAGTAGTCAAATTGGTGTCTGTCTTCCAATTCTTCCCCATTAAGCATTGAACCATCCCTATATCTCTTTTGGTCAAGAAGGGAAAAAAAAAAGAGAACATAAGAAGAAAAAGACACATAATATATTACGTAATACGAACAAAAAAATTTATAATGTCTTAATATATAGTATATATTTAAATTATAAATTATACTTGAAATGCTAATGTGCAATCCAAGAGGAAGAGGGGGTGAGTTTTTTCAATAAAACTACAATGTATCAATGTGCAAAAATAATGATAAAGAGAGTAACGAGAGCAAGCCCACAAGTTTATACTAGTTCAACACAACCTTTATGATATCCAGTCCTTGAAGTTCTTCTTGAACACTTCGATATAGACAAGCCTTGAATACCCAAAACTTCAAATCCACCAAGAATATTTTTTGTTCTCCAAACCTTACAAGTAATTTCTCTTCCAAAACACTCAATTTCACTTAATCTCAAGTGAAAGGCCTACCTTCTTTCAATAAATTTCAAGTAACACGAGAGTAGCTCGACATTTTACACCTTCAAATGATTACAAAAGAGAAAGCAAGGTTTACATATTGTTGGATTTGTAATGTACACTCAATACATGATTTTGAATAAAAAGATGTTTGAGAGTATTTAGGGTTTTGATAAAAATGCTCAACATCAAGGTTAAATGTGTGAAATGACTCAATATATAATTAAGCTAAAAAAAACTAGCCATTAGAAACATTAAAGTTCAAAACTCAAGTCCATTCAGTTGATCATTAAGCCTAATTCGATTAATCAAATCTAAATTCGACTTAAAGCAAATATTTTCTTAAATTAAGTTGACCGGTTCACCAAGTTCAGTCGACCAGATGGCAAAATTCGATTGACAGAATTTTAGTCATTATGCTTCACTGTTCACTAGTTTAGGTGAATCGAATTGGATCGGATTGGACTGAATTGAACAGTTTTAACTTCAATAAACTACTTCTATGATAGACTTGAAAATTTTGTAGTTTACTCCATTTTTTAGGATTTCAAAAGCTTACAATCTGATCCATTTTTAGGTTTCAAAGACTTTCATTTTGGTCAAAGCTTGCATTTTAGTCTAAAAAAACTTTCATTCAAAAGCGAAATATTTTTCCATGCCTATTTTTGCAAATTAACAAGGAATAATCTTCTAGAAAATTATGCATAAATGATTATGCAAACAAACGTTTTTTGAAAATATGTTTGTACATTAAAGAGTGAGCTGACACAATTACTGCCAATACAAACATACACAAGCATACATAAAGAAATATAAAATTAACACTTTAAGCTTTTTACTTATTTTTCAACTTTGAGTGCTTGTTTATGCATGTTTCCCCTTTTTCATTGGCTTGATTGAGTGGTATATTTTATAGTCATCAAAACGTGATTTTGTGTGATGCTTATATCAGCAATACTTAAAAATCGAGGACTTGAGTGATGTCAAGTGGATTTTCATGTTGAAGTGAGCCCAAAAAATATATAATGTCATTACATGGATCACTATGTCGGAGCAAATTTCATATTGAAGTGACCCAAAAAAACATATATAATGCCATTATGTAGATCAATAATAACCAACATCCTTTTATATGAGCTTATTCGAATTGCAGCAAGAACAAAAAAAAAGTGATTTTGAAAAGTCAAAAAGTCATTTTAGTGTTTAGTAGAATTTTTTTAAAATTACTTTTTATAAAATCATATGATCCTATAATAGATTTTGAGAAGTAAGAGAAGAGTTATTTTCTAAAAGTTAATTCTGAAAAATAATATATTTGTAAGTATAATATAAAGTATGTACATTTAAAATTATAAAATCCATAATTAACCTTACAATAACTTTTAAATTTCAACCTTAATTAGAAATAAAAATATTAAAACCAAAATTTTTTCTTTTCATTACTTTTTATTGTTATTTTACTTTTAATTTATATTTTTCCTATAAATTATTTTAAATGAGCATATATTACAATATATTATATTATTTCTTATTATATAATTCACCTACAATTACTTTATCAAAACCATAAATAAAAACAACATCGTCGCATACTTCAAGTATGGTACGTTGATATATATTAAAAGCAACAGTATTTCAGTTAAATTCCTGCCGGAATATAGAAACAAAATCATAATATTATCGGTTCATGAGTGCTTTTCTTTATTGTATGAGATTTTAAAAGAAAGCAACAGTATTTCAGTTAAATTCCTGCCGGAATTTTGATGTGTTTTCTATTATAACTTGATTATATACTTGTAATTACTAAGCAAATGAAAGTTCCTGTAACGTACTACTTAAAAAATTTATTAATAACTTGATTAAAATATCCTAATGTATTAGTACTACTTAAAAAATTTATTAATATTAGGAGAAACTACAATTAACCCTTTTTTAAATCAAATTTCTACTTTTACTTCCTTAATAATCCGAAAGATATTAAAACCTCCCTGCCATCCAAATTTTTTTATTAAATTAACAAAAAATTAATTTTACATTGTTATCCCTAAGACCACTTCTGATTATAACTAAAAAAAAGCTGATTTGAAGTGAAAAATTATATTATAATATATCATTATATAATAAAAAATAATAATATAATACTATTATATAATAATATAATAAAATAAAATAAACATAAATATAAATATAAATAAAACTAAAAATATAAATATGAGATATTGTATTTTACCCTTAAATTTTGGAAGAAAGTTATATACATTCCTGAGCTTTGTAAAAGGTAAAATCTCTCCCTGCATTTTGAAAAAGATATCCCATGAAGTTAATATTCATACATTAATTTATCTATTTTTTTATCATTAAAAATATATAAAATAATTATATTATTTTATTTTTATTTTATAATAATCAATATAATTTTATTGCAATATTTAAATTTAAAAATTATAATACTATTTTATCCTTTTATTATTTCTTTCCTTCAAAATTTACAATCAATTGTCTATAAGATCTAATTATATATAATTAAAATAATTTATTTAAAAGATTATGTATAAATATTAATTTTTAAGATAAACTATTTTAATAATATGATACTTTTACAAAATATATGATTAAATATTACATAAATTCGATAATAGATTTGGAAGAAAATAAATAACTAAGGGTCAAAATATTATTATAACTTTAAATTTAAATGTCAAAAATAAGATTAATTTGCTATTACAAAATAAAGATATAAAAATTATTTTAGATATTTTTAATAGTGAAGGGGTGAAAAAGTTAAATTAAGATATAAATAATAATCTAGGGGTACAATATCTCTATATATATATAGAGATATAGATATAGATTAAAATCATAGTTTTAGATTCAGATATAAATATAAATAAAACTAAAAATATACATATAAATATGAATATAGATATAGATATATAAAAGGAATATAAATAAAAAATATATATAGATATAAATAGTAGATATAGATACATAAATAAGAATAAAAATATAAAAATAAATAAGAAAGTAAACTCAAGGCAACGATGATAAGTGAATTCAAGGCTTGTTAAACTTGTATGAGGCAGAACATCTAGCCATTCATGGAGAAGATATTTTGGATGAAGCCATTGCTTTCACTACCACTCATCTTAAGTCAGTAATATCTCATGTATGCCCTAATCTTGAAGAACAAATAAATCATGCTCTCCATTGTCCTCTTCATAAAACTTTACAAGGTTAGATACATTGTACTTTTTGTCTATCTATCCAAGAGATGACTCGTACAATAAAATTTTATTGAAGTTTGCAAAGTTGGACTTCAACATATTACAAGCAACACATCAGAAGGAACTAAGTACCGCTACAAGGTTAGTTCGTTTAGTTTTATATATTAATAAATTTCCTCAATTGATTTATTTATGAATATGGTTCTATTACTTAAGAATGTTTTAATATGAAGTTTAATTGAATTTCAGGTGGTGGAAAGTTTTAGACTTCACTAATAAGTTGTCTTGCGTAAGAGACAGATTAGTGGATCTATATTTTTGGATATGAGGAGTTTACTTTGAACCGAAATATACATTGGCTAGAAAAATGATGACTAAAGTAATTATATAACATTTATTGTAGATGATACATATGATGCCTATGGTACTTTTGAAGAGCTCAAATTCTTTACTAAAGCTGTCAAAAGGTTACCATACATGGTTAATATAATTTTGTTTAAATTATTTATTCAATTTTTAGAATGGTTATTTGGTAACTTTCAGATGGGACATTGGCACTATAGATATACTTCCAGAATATATGAAGATAATTTATAA
This sequence comes from Melia azedarach, assembly GCA_028052125.1. Taxonomy (NCBI): domain Eukaryota; kingdom Viridiplantae; phylum Streptophyta; class Magnoliopsida; order Sapindales; family Meliaceae; genus Melia; species Melia azedarach. The sequence continues at coordinate 10,978,417 of CM051398.1, read as the reverse complement.
GACACTCTTAGATATTTATGACGAAATTGAGGGAGAATTGGCCAAGCAAGGAAGATCATACCGCCTTCGTTATACGAAAGTTGGGTTAACTTGTTTGCTTTATAAAGTAGCAGCACCAACGTCCTTATCATTTGTCTTTATGCATTCTATCAGTATGCATATACCTCATATAAAGCACCCGAGCTATTGCTTGGCTACACTGAATAATATAACTCCAATAGATGTGTGGGTTGTGTATTTGCTAAGATGATAACTGGGAAGTCTCTATTCCCTGAAAAAAAAAGGGATAAGTTATTACTCATTTTCAGGTATTTTACAGCCTTAAAAACTATCGGGTATACTCTTGCTTTCTACATATAAGCCTTCTTACATGAAATTTCCCTTATGAAGTCTTTTGGGTGCACCCACTGAAGAAACCTGGCCTGGAGTGACTAGAATGAGTGAACTGACTTCGTATCCTAAGTGCGAGCCCCAAGTAAGAAACCCTCTGCAATGGTTTTCTCTTCTTTGATTTTTTTTTTCCAAGATTCTTGGATTCATATGATTAAATGTTGTTTTCATCTATTACTATAAAGAATTTGGCTAAAACATTTCCTGATCTAGAACCAGTTGGTGTTGATCTTCTTTCTTTGAGTATCAATATTTTCTCTCATAAATTACCCTTAATCTCTCTTGTAGTAGACAATGATGTTTTAACTCATACTAATTGAACTAGTTCCAAAACAAATTGAACTACCAAAGTCAACAAAATTTGAATGAAAGACTACATTATAACTAAAAAAAATACCTCATTGAGATCAACTTCTTTCATCTTTGCCTTGTAGCAAACACAATTCTTAATAGAAAATCCATCTTCATTTTCTTTAGCATCTTTATTTGCCTTTGAAATGATGTTATTTGTCTGAAGAAATTCAACTACGTTCATAGTAATTACTTCAAGCTCCACCTATTTAGCAGTATGCTCCACTTGCTGTAGAGTATGCTTCACATATTGCAGAGTATGCTCCACCTGCTACGAAGTCCTATTGGTCCTTTTAGTTACCTTAGTTAATACGGAAAATTCATCAAAGGTAACATCCTCAATCGCAGCTGATGGTAAATGGTTGATAAGATGACATGCATAAGTAATAGCCTCAACCCAAAATTGTTTGCCCAACCCAGCATTGGACATCATACAAAGAACCTTCTCTAGTAGGGTTTGATTTATGCATTCAGTCACCTTATTCTTTTGTTTCTCGAGAACAGATTCTTCACAGAAACCCAATTTGTTAGCCTCCGAGTCTTTCAATAAGTCTTGCTTAGTCAAAGTTTTTTGAATATGTCTTAAGCCCAAATGAGATAATCTTAGTACCTTTAAGTTTGCATTTTACAACTGTGGTTGTTGCAATTGTGCCAATAATCGTACTTCCATCATAGCAAAACAAATTGTATCTTTTGACCCTTTTCAATACCACTAGTACTCCTGAGATAACTTTCAAAATCCCATCTCGCATTTTCATAGTGAAACTTTAAATTCTAAAGTTCCCAATGAAATGAGATTCTTCCCAAATTCTAGCATGTATCGAACTTTTATCAGAATCCTGGTTAAACCATCATGATTCTTCAAGTGAACGGAGCCAATTTCAGCTACGTTACAAGTTTTGTTATTAGCCATGCAAACAAACCCACCATCATTTTCTTCAAAGTTGAAGAACCACTCCCTTCTATTACTTATGTAGAAAGAACATGCTGAATCAAACAACCATCCATCAGGATGTGTTGTTGAAGAAAAACAAGATAGCGCAAAATCTGACTTGTCATCATCACATTCAGCTACACATGCATCTGATGTAGCTTTATCTCTTTTCTTTAACTTAGGACAATCTTTCTTCCAATCCCTTTTCTAATGACAAAAGGCGCACTCATCTTTGTGCAGTCTAGCTTTCGATTGAGAGCTTTCTGGCTTTCAACTTTGATGAAGACCTTTAACCACATGAGCCTCTGCTCCTGCGTGATGTACTCTTGCTTACTCTTCTTTCTTATTTCATCAGTGTTCGAAGCAGCAGTAACCTCATCAAAAGTTATAGTTCACTTCCCATGAAGCAAAGTTGTGATAAGATGATCATATTCATCGGGAAGTGAAGCCAACAAAATCAAAGCCTTTTCAGTGTCTCCTAATTTCTAATCCAAATTCAATAGATATGTCATTAACAAATCAAATCTATTGATATGACTAACCATGTAGTACGTGGTTCATATTGGAAGCGATACAACTTGGTTTTCATGAAGTGCTTATTCTGACTACTTTTCATCATGAACGTATTCTCCAACTCCTTCCACAACTTGTTTGCACATGTCTCTCTCATAAACGGATACTTTTACTCCTTGGTGAGACATAGTCAAATTGTACCACATGTTAATCGGTTGATCCTTGCCCATTCTTTTTCACTCATCTTAGCCGACTTTTCATTTTCAAGAGCAATATCTAGCTCTTGTTGGAAAAGAACATTAAGTACTTCACATTGCCATATACCAAAGTTGTTATTGCCGTTGAACGTTTCCACTTTAAATTTTGTACTTGAAACCATCGGTCTTATCGAAGTAGAGGTTACCGGTGGATTCGAAGATGTAGTAGTATCTAAGACATATTCTGGCCATCATGCTATCAATTATTATAGTTCACAAGTTTACATAGCAGAATTTTAACCTTCACGTGAATAGTATATTTGAAAAATTCTCAGGAAAGATTGGAGGGGTCACAATGGTCCCACTTAAAACTCAGACTCCTTAGGCAATTATAGCCTTTTTGATAGAATTTTTCTCATACATGTATCCACCTCAGGTGAACCTTCGGCTCTAATACCAATTGTTGGGAAATTGAGGGCCCAATAATTTTCCCAAAATATAAAAACTTGTGAAATATAATAATTGAAAAAATCAAATGATGACAAGATGATAAATATGCAAAGTACAAAATAAAGAACAGCAGAATTTAACGAGGTTCGATAAAAATGTTACCTACTTCACCGGGTACTTGAATCAATTCAGTAGTATCAAAATGAGATAATTATAGAATTTGGGTACAATATGCAAATACCCATAAAAATGATTGAACTTAATTGCAATAAGTACATAAACTAAAACAAAACTGTAAATCTTACAAAATAAGGGACTTAATCGAAGTTTGCCAAGAGAGACTAATCTGCAGAATTATGATTTCTACAGATTTGCTTCTGCCTCTTCCTTCTCTCACTGAATCTTCCTTCACTTCTGCTTTTGGGATGATTTGGAGAAGAGTCCTTTATGCCTTTATATAGGTGTTAGAGTGTTCTTAATCCAACCATGATCCAGCTTGTAGCCAACTTGAATTTTATAGCTTACTCCTTTTACAGCTCAAAGAAAAATTCAACTTGTCTACTTCATTCACAGCTCTTCGTCTTCTAGAAATGAGCCACTAATTCTACAAGCTCTATGATGTTACACTTACATACGATACATTCTATTGTAGTAGACTATTTATTGTTTTATTTTTTCTACTTTAAGTTATTATTATTTCAACATTACACATTTAGTGCCATGTAATATCTATCTTCTGTAATGCCTTTCAATCCATATCTTCAAAACATAGCAAAAACATATAACAATTTGATATGTACTCGTTAAAATTCGAGAAATGGTTGATACAATCTAAAGTTTGAGAAGATTAAATATCATTAAAATTTAACGTAATAAATAGACATCCATATAATCGGATCAAAATTAAACATCTATATTTGAATTATATTTGATATTATTATTTTATCACCATACTTTGTTGAAATAAGAAATTTAAAAATATATTCTTTGATTTTAATAATATATTCCCCACTATCTAGGGATGACATAAGAATGTGCATGCTCATATGAAAACGTCTCGGCAATGCTTGGTCGATGTATTCTTTGTAGCTTGTCATAAAAACAACGATACATTCCTCACAACATCATAACCATAAATAGTCAATAAAATTGAGTAGTCTAGTGGGTATCACCTTAGCTTGTTATTATCTCCCTAATATTAATATCCTTTATCACAATCACTGATCAACTTAGCCTATAAAGCAACATTAGCCAAAGGTTTGAGTTCGGTTTAAAAGTTGTTAAATCCAATGTCAAATTTCAAGTGATTAGTCAGAGTTGTAATCAAACTAACTTGTCTGCTCTTGGAGGGCCTATATAGCGATTATCTCTGGTTCAAAGCTTTCCCAATTCTTCAATAGTATCGTTCTATTGGCCAAAATCTATACCAAGCTTTAGGCTTTGTGGCTCAAATTTTTCTTGTTTTCTGGGAAAATAAAACGTTTAAGCAATCAAAAAGCTAGATCATAAAGAATTGGATAAATTGAAGGATGAATAAGAACAACAGAAGAAAGAAAACACATAATTAGGAATTTACGCTGAATTGCTTGTAAAGTAAGCAGATACAGTGGAATGGGTTAGATTAGGCTTCCGGGTTCTAGATATAGTCGTTAATTAGCCATTACCATTATAGTCATTGTAACAAGGCTTACAAATTTTGGAATTCAGTTGGTTTCATTTCAAGTGCATATGCCATTTATTTTTTGATGAAATAACAAAATATTTGCGTTAACGATATTGATTTTTTAGTACAAATTAAGAAAGCTACCAGCAGAAAGGAGACTGTTTGCTAAGAAAATCTTTTGGTTATGGCCAGAAACCATAGTCATTTTTATATGTAAAGCTTCATTGACAATGAGTTGTTGTATATGATAGTTGGAATTGAAAGGATCAATGAAGGACTACAATGAAGGCAACAAAAAAGTCTGTGTTGTTGTCATCATCATCGTTGTATAATTTGCATTCGGTGCTTGAAGCACAGCATTCATAGAACTTGGTTGAGGAATTTTTGGGAATGTATTGTGTTGATAAGTTGATAGCATCAAAAGTTAAAGAGATATTAGTTGAACATTGTGGTATATCATAATTACGTCCTTATTTATCAAATAAGTATAGTTATTTTTGAATTGTGACTTTTATGTGCTCAAATTCTGTTATTTCAGAAGGTGAAAATTTTAGTAAGGTTGGAAGTGTATATCGTTTTCTTTTTATAATTATCATATTGAATGTTCATGTGTGTGTGTGTGTGTATTTCTTGATATTAAGAAGAACGAGATAAATAATTTGATATGAATGAGTTCTATCAGAGATAAAGTGTGTAGAGATACACAGTATTATTACAAGTTCTTCTTAATTGCATCCTTAATTTAAAAGCACTTAGACTATTTTGGAATAGTATAATTGTTTAAAAAGCTCAAAATATATAATACTTATGCTAAAATATGCACTGACTATGTTGCTCCATCTATTAACTATACGTTGGTTTGTTCAATATTATAAATAATTTTTATTTACGCAAAAATCTAGTCAACGATATAAATTGTTAATTTGAGGCTGATTATGCAAGAATAAAAAAAACACAAAAATTAGAATCTTACATGGCTTGGCGTATTGCCTATATATTTTGATTGGTAGAATATTTGAGGAGAGATTTTATTAATGTTAAAAAATAGATTTGTTGTGGTACAAACAAAGCTCTCTCTATCTATCGTTATCTTTTCTCTCTATCTCTTTATTTTTTCTTTGTATTGCTTTCTTCTCCTCTCTTTCCCTTAATCGCACTCTTTACATAATTGAAATTGTAGAGTTTCTTCTAAGTACAAGCTAATTAGTTACTCTCTTATAGTTTACCTAAGATCTATTGGAATATGATATATACGAGTTCTCTTTTAAACTTATCTTAGCTAGAGTTTCATGATGAATTAAACTTTTGTAGGTTAACTTGGTTTGTTGGGTTTGGGCTTAACTTGCTGGATTTGTCTTTGAGTTTATTGGGCTTCAGAGTTGACTTGTTCGATCAACTCTTGGACTTAAAGGCCAAATATGTAATTTAAACAAAGCTAATGTCCCACGAGGTACTGTTTCAACTCGATACTATTTACACACGATATTATTCACCCTCGACACTATTTATACTCGGCACTATTTACATATGCATGTTATTATTTACATATTCTTTTTTTCCTTCGTAGTGGTCTAGGAAGAGACTGGCTTGTGCACCGAGATGACTTGTATGTACATAACATGCTAGAAGGTGCTTGTGCATGTTATGCTAGGGACTTGCATAGGCATGACATGTTAGAAGATGACTTATTTATAGCATGCCAAGAGCTGACTTGCCTACGCATGATATACAAGAAAATGACTTGTTCGTGCTTAGTATGCTTGGAGGTGACTTGTTTTTCTTCCAAAATTACCCCAATGAACTGTTAAATTTTATAATTTTTACAACAATTTGATAATAAAAAATAAAGGAAATTAAAACCTTTTAGTTCAATTCAAAAACTTTCTTGCTTGGTTTCTTTTACATGTGAGATAAGTGCTCATTACCTCTTACTATTTCAAAAATAATCCATTACTTCTATGCATTATTTTGACTACCATTTGTTAAGAATAAAGTTGTCTTTTTATACAATTTGATTTATTGAACTATTAACCTATACCGCTAGCCACCATCGCCTACCGTTGACCACCATTGACCATCATCCATTTAGGTTGCCATATGTATTATTAGAATTTTTGTTAAATGTTTTACATAATAATATACATGTCATTATCATTTGAACAATTATTCGCCATAGATTTGAAGTCAAAATTTTTCACATCTAAAAAACTTATCTTTAAATTTATTGCGAACAGTAGCTCAAAAGACAATAATGATGGTACTATTACTGAAACATACAATCAAAATTTTAATAATATATTCAATGACCTCAAACTGATATAAGGAGAAAAATGTATTATATGTATATCTCAAATTGATAAGTTGGACACAGGATACCTTAGTTATAGAGTTGAGGTAATGAAAATGAAATGAACCAATCCACCATGTATCCACTAAAGTTGTGTAATGTCAGTCAAACTAAAATTGATAGTAATACATATATGCAAATTTAATGATAATAATTTTGGCTACCGTATACTAGATTGGTATGAGATACTCTTTTAGAGGTATATTTAATTTATTTAATTTAATATTATCATTAATGACTTTATGCCTATTAATAAAATATCAAGTATTTTTAATTACTAATTTTATTACATAATTGATTTATTTCACATTGTATATGTCATACACTATATGATATCAATCTAGTGTCATATCACAAAATTTAGAATTAGTAAAACTTCTTTTACCAAGAAAATGTGTCAAATTCAAATAAAATTCAAACCAAGAAAGAAAATGTGGAAGGAAATTATTTAGTTGAAAGACAATAAAAAATGGTCAATATAATAATCGAGTGTTTGAAATTAAATTTAATTGTTGCGCTTCATAAAAATACATCATTTATACATGACTTGGAACAAAATTTGCGTAGTACAATTAAGTTAAATAACAAACATATTCATCAACTTTAAAAAAATATATCATTTGAATGTATTACAATAGAATATACAAGTACACAATTACTTAAAAAAAAATACAAGTTGAAATGAAAAATGAAGTACACAACTCAACTCGGTTCGAGGGGAAGAAGATTCTTACATGTTGCGTGATTATGACCAACTTATAAACAACAAGTACACCTTCTACTAACAACATCTTCACCCCTAGAAGGAATCTGTTGTTTCTTGTGATGACTGGTTGACAAGCGTTGTCTGGGAGGCTTTACATTAATATCACACATTGCAAATGGAACTACCCACTCAGTATCATTGCTGACTGGATGAATGGGCCTTGCTTATGCTGTAACGTGCACATATGTAGTGTAGTAATGCGAGCACAATTCATTGTGTGACAGGCGTATGTGTCTGTACATAGCTAGAGCATGAGCACAAGGTAGTTTTTGGATTTAAAAGTACCTGTAACTGCATTTCTTCTCTTGTATATCAACAATCTTAACATTCCATCTAACTTTAGCTTCAAACTCAAAATACGACATTGGGTGTATGGTCATGCTAAGTGACAATTCTGTCTGCTCATCTACATTTACTTGCACAGCCTCAGTAAGATGTACATCTGTAGCAGTATGCAACTCTCGGCATTCATAAAACCATCGTTGTACCGAAGATCTAATGAAGTCGGTGTATATAAGCCTAGCAATTGGAGCTAGATCATGGTAGATTCTAAAATATTGTAAGAGGCCCAATTTCATTTTTTTAAGAAGCCCAATTACTCTTACTCAACAAATAGAAAATCTGTAACAGTTTAAACAGAATTAGGCCGAAGACAGCTTTTTACATTTTATTTTATAAATTGAAATAAAAAAAAATATTAGATAAAGTCAAAAGCTTACTCAAAATTTAAGGATGCATCAAACTCTTACTTAGAAAAAAATAAGGATGTCTAAATAGAATTCTAAAAGGAAAGGGAAAAGAGAGTGGGGCGTATAAGAAGAAAGGAAGAGACAAAGAAAGGGGACTTATTTTTCCCACATAATCAAAGAAATTTACTAGTTGATACCTGAGAGCACATTTTAGGTAAAAACAGTTGAAGCCATCTATGGGAAGATAGACAAAAAGCTAAGAGATTCAGATAAGAAATTTATCAAACAAGAAAAATAATAGTAGAAGGAGAAGATAATCAGGTAAAACAAATGAGTCAGGCTAGTTAGGCGAATCAGATCAATCAAGATCCTCCATATCTAGAACAAGAATTGGAAGATGAAAGAAGACAGAGGCTGGAACTTCAACAAAAAACCGAAGAACAAGGGAAGACGATATCTGACATGCAGAAGTTAATTGAAGAAATGAGAGATGTTGTTGAAAGATAATATAAAGTTCCACCCATGCCGGTATCTTGGGACATACCTGATCCTCCATGCTAGAACGGCGGATAATTGAACTTAGGAAAATGCCCATGGTCTTCTTGTCAGGAAATCGGGAACCCATAAGCAACTAGAGTGAAGGGAGACAACAATGAAAATAGAGATGGGCTCAATGCAGATGTAATGGTTGAAAAGGTTGGCGTTCATAAAGGTAGAGAAACGTATTTCGAAAAATGAGGAATCAAACTCCTTTCTATTGGATGAGGTCAAACGGTTACGTAAGGAATTAAAAGAGGTTAAGAAAGAGCAATATCGTGCTTTAGGAAGAGAAGATGATTATGAAGTCACCGCCCCTTTAAGTTTAGAGATCACGAATCAGGGATTGTCTAGGGGATTCAGAATGCCAATACTCATTCCTTACACCGGGCAGGCAGATCCAAAACTTCATATAGAGCACTATAGAGAGATCATGTTTATTCAAGGTTTAACAGAGGAAGAGATGTGCAAACCTTTCTCTCTTACCTTAAAAGGACAAGCAAGATCATGGTACCAAGGATTAAAGTCGGGAAGTATCAATTCTTTTGCACAACTTACACAAGAATTTGTCAGAGAGTTCCGAGGTGCTTGTTTATTAGCTAAAGATTTCAGAAGCCTACTCCTAATAAAGCAGGGAGAGCAAGAAAACCTAAAAGATTTTGTTGATCGCTACCACAATAAAGTTATGGCTTTAGGTGGATATAACCAAGATATTGCATTAAAAGGGTGAGAAAAGGACTCAGAATAGGTTAGTTGTGGCTCAAAATAAGGAAAACGTCAATAAATACCTACCAGAAAGCCTATCTGAAGGCGAAGGAAGGGATACTTCTAGAGTAGGAAGAGATGGAGAAAAGACAACAAGAAGAGCGCAGGAGTCAAACAAAATTACTGTTCGTGATTCTAATCGTACTTGAGAACACCGCATCGATAGACCTTATAAGGAAAAAGTATGTAAAGGCTTTAGAAACCCAAGGTCTAAACTTTGGGGGAAGAAAGAGTAGATGCCAATAGGATCTCATTCAAGGCTAGGGCATAACAACCAGGACCAGAACTCATGAGGTCATAACTACAGGAGGTCGAGTATAGATAAGAGAACAACATTAGTGTTACAAAGCTTAGAACATAGGGTTATGAACTATACCCAAGGAATGACATGCATAGAAAGTAATATGGAATTCACACCCTTAAATGCACTACTTGAAGTCATTTTAGAAGATATTAGGTAGCGAGGTTTAGCCATAGAACCCATGAAGATGATGTCACCTCAAGAGATGAGAAATAGGAATAAACGATGTTTGTTTCATCAGGATCACGGTCACAACACAGAAGAATGCATGAGCCTCAAATGACATATTGAGATATTAGTTAGAAATGGTTATCTAAACTCATACATAACGACCAAAGAAGGGCAGCATGAAAATCGAGACTGGAATCCACCCTCCAGAATCATAGTGATAACGAGGGGACCAACTCTTGCTGGAGACTCAAATATTGCAAGAAAAAATTACTTAAGGCACTCAATTAGACCCAACTACTAAACCAATGTCTTTAGTATACAGACACATAAACGGCAAAAAACGTTTTCTATACCTATAATGTTTTCAGATGAACTTCTTTTAGAGTGCGGGGGGATTTCATGTCTAACACTGGTATGATCTTATAAGGGTTTTGCTACCAAATGAAGCTAATTATGTGATGAGAGAAATAAATGAAGGAACCAGGACCTTATCATACAAAGTATCAAGACAAGGCCATTATTGGCCCACGATCCATAAAGAAACATCCCAGCTAGTGAAGAGGTGTAAGAAATGCCAGCTGCATGGAAACAAAATCAAACAATCTCCTGAAAACCAAACTTCCCTAATAAGCCCGTGGCCTTTCGCACAATGGAGTAGATCTAATTGGACCTCTACCAATGGGAAGGGCTTAAATGAAATATCTAATAGTGGCAATTGACTACTCCACCAAATGGGTAGAAGCAGAAGTGTTGGCAACTATCATTGAGAAGAAAACTACTGATTTCATTCGACGAAATATTATTTACCGATTTGGCACACCAAACGCGATCGTTGTAGACCATGGAAAACAATTTGACAATGATAAATTCCGGAGCTGGTGTTATGAGATAGGGATAGATCTTAGATTTACATCCCCAGCTCACCCTTAAGCAAACAGGCAGTTTACCAGCAACGAATAACACGATACAACAATAAGAAAGTCAAGGCAAGAAGGTTGATGGAGGGAGATTTAGTCTTATGACGGGTCACATTGCCAACTCAAAAGCCTGGGGAAGGAGCTTTTGGTCCAAATTGGGAGAGGCCATACAAAGTCATAGAAGCAGTCAGGCCAAGGACGTATCAGCTTAGCCACCTTAATGGAAGGATGATCAGCAAACCATGGAATGTAGACATGCTCAAAAAATATCATCCATAAAAGGAATCACCGTCAAAACAAAGGCAAAGTGGTTAATATTTTACTTTATTTTAAATTCTATTTTCTATTTTAAAGTTTTCACCCTTCTTTTTTCATCTTTTTAACTTTAAAGTCTTTATTTTTTTATTGAATTTTTGTTTTTAATTTTTCACCCTAATCTATAATTAAAACAACATTCATATATTAGCAAACGATAATCATAAATTCAATAAATGACAAGAAAAATAATCAAAAAACATAAAAATCTATAATTAAAAATAATGGTATTTATTGAAAGAAAAATGAATATATAATGAAAGATTTCATCTTAGACATAAAAGTATCATTATTTTTAATTTTTTTATACTATTTGACTATTTTTCTTGTCACTTAGTAAATTTTTAATTATTATTTCTTAATGTATAACTTTTGTTTCAATTATAGATTAGAGTGAAAAAGAGATAGAAACTTTAAAATTAAAAATAAAAAAATTGATGGAAACTTTAAAATAGAAAATAGAATTTAAAATAAATTAAACTTTTATTTTTTAATTATATTAAATTATCTTTATATAACTAGTTTATTTAACTAAAAATTTATATCATTAGATTAGTCAAATAAAGGTCAATAAGTGTTTTTGTCATTGTAACAGTTAACAGTTAATTTTAATATAAAAAGTTAACAAAAAGAGTGCATTTGAGAATTATTTTTAAAGTAACGGTGTATGTCATTTAGTTAATAAATAAGAGTTCATATATCATTTGCCACTATAGTTTTTTCTCCCATTCGCCAAATATTTATAAGTATAGTTTCTTTCCCCGTTGACTAAATGTTTTACTAATAAGCTATATACAAAGATTAAGGATGGGATGGTAGGGTTCAACAAATTAATTTAATTCTTAATACCCCACTAATTCGATGAGAATTTAAAATTATAATAAATTAATATTTCGTTTTATTATTTGAAAACAATAAGTGTTCTTATTAATTAACATAAGTAACAAGAGCAACCCCTAATAATAAGAATATGGTTATATTTACCTACTTCAATTAAACATGTCATATACCCTAATAGGAAACTATAAAATTCACCCTATTTTAACAAGAATATAAGATTTAATCACAAATATTAGTTAATTCAACATATAAAATTATCTATGAAATAATGTAAAAAATTTCAAATTTAAATATATTTTACATCAGTAGTTCATCTAATTAATTTGTTTTATCACATGAATATTATATTATATGTATATAATTTATAGTATGAAAAGAAAATATTACATTAATTTTTTTCAACTATATACAATTACCTTTTAACACAATTCAACCACACCCACCTCTGGTTTTTCCTCTCCATAAATAAAGAATCTTAATTATACTTAAAACTCAATGTTAGTTTTCTTCCTTTTTGGGATTATTTAGGTTATTAACTGAACCTAAATAAATTTCAATTCATTTTTAATAATAAACTTATATCAATATTGCCTATTGATACCTAATATTCGCTCTCAGGTATCAACTAGTAAATTTATTTGATTACGTGGGAAAAAAAAGTCCACTTTCTCTGTCTCTTCCTTTCTTTTTATACGCCCCACTCTCCTTTCTCTTTCCTTTTAGAATTCTATTTAGACATCCTTATTTGTCTCTAAGTAAGAATTTGATGCGTACTTAAAGTTCAAGTAAGTTTTTGAGTTTATCTAATATTTTATTTTATTTCAGTTTATAAAATAAAATGCAAAAAGCTGTCTTGGGCCTAATTATGTTTAAACTCTTACACATTTTCTGTTTGTTGAGTCAGAATAGTTGGACTTCTTAAAAAAATGAAACTGGGCCTCGCACAATATTTTAGAATCTACCGTGATCCAGCTCCAATTGCTAGGCTTATCTACAGAAGACCTTTTGAAGGAAAAAAGAGAAGAATCTCATATTCGCGTAGCATTTTACTAGCAATGAATAGCACGATACTACAATAAGAAAGTCAAGGCAGAAAGGTTCATGGAGAGAGATTTAGTCTTACAAAGGGTCACGTTGCCAACTCAAAAGCCTAGGGAATGAGCTTTTGGTCCAAATTGGGAGGGGCCATGCAAAGTCATAGAAGCAGTCAGGCCAGGAACGTATCGGCTTAGTCACCCTGATGGCAGGATGATCAGCAAACCATGGAATGCAGACACGCTAAAAAAATATAATCCATAAAAGGAATCAACATCAAAATAAAGGCAAAGTAGTTACTATTTTACTTTATTTTATTTTATTTACCTATTAGTTTTTTTTCTTTTTTACATTCAAAGTGTTTTAACTATTTAGATCCTCATTAGTATAAAATAAGATGGATTGTCACTTTTTTGTTGAAATAAATTAACAAAGCCCCTTTAGGCTATTAGTAAACAGGACGGTACCTCTAGGTATCGAGAAAACCAGTTGTACTTTTTCGACATCCTAGTAAAAGCGGCGTCTCTCATAAAGAATATAAAACCAGTTGTACTTTTTCGATCATTAATATCTCTAGCCCAATTACTATCGCTATATCCAGCAAGTTCATAATCATCTAAATATGAATAGAACAAACCAAAGTTTGTTGTACCTTTGATATAACGAAGAATTCTCTTTGCCCCTTGAAATGTGTGGTTGTTGGCGTTTCCATGTAGCGGCTTACAAGTTCCGTTGCATAGAGAATATCGGGCTTTGTGCATGTTAAATATCATAAACATCCAACGAAGCTCTTAAAAAGAGTTGAATCTACTTTTTCTCCTTCCTTATGCTTCGAGAGGTTAACTCCACATTCAATTGGCGTACTAATCGACTTGCAATTTCTATTTTGAACTTCTTGAGGATCTCCTTTGTGCAGCATTATTGTGAAATGAAAATTACATCTTCCTCTTGTCTTACTTTGATATTGAGGTAATATGCCACGAGTCCAATGTTAGTTATCTCAAACTCCTTGGTCATTGTGTTCTTGAAATCATTGAACAAGCTTGGATTACTTCCAGTAAAATATTTCCATCTTTGATTTTGATGGAAAGTGTGTGTTCATAAGGGCACTTAGTGAAGCCATTCTTTTGGAAATTTTTGTCAATTCGACTTTTCCAAGCTCTTGGTGCTTCTTTCAAACCATAGAGAGCTTTTATCAATTTCAAAACCTTGTCCTCTTGCCCTTTGACTTCAAAACTTGTAGGTTGTTATATGTAGACTTTTTCTTTGAGAACTTCATTCAAGTATACAGATTTTACATCCATTTGATCGATCTTCCACTTGTTTTTAGCTACCAAGGAAATGATTAGTCTTACAGTTTCTAAGCGTGCTGCCAGAGCAAACACCTCATCATAGTCTATGTCGGCTCTTTGACTGTAGCCTTTTGCGACTAGCCTCGTTTTGTATCGTTCAAGTTCTTCATTTGAATTTTTCTTTGCTCTGTACATGCATTTGACTTCAATAGCTTTGTGTTCTTTAGGAAGTGAAATAAGCTTCTACGTATCATTCTTCACAATAGCATTAATTTCTTCATCCATTGCATTTTTCCATTTTTTATCTTGTATAGTTTCTTCAAAGCTCATTGGTTCACACTCAGCAAAAAGGCAAAAAAAAGTGAGATTATCTAACCTCTCAGTTACTTCATAGAGATCTTGAATACTCCTTATACGTTCTTCATTTCTTTCATGTAGAAAAAGATGGTGGTAAATCTCCTTGAGTGTTTGTTGTTAGTGAAGTAGGTGGAGTATGTGGAATAGTAGGTTCGTCTCTTATATCTCCTGCTTGCTCCATTATTGGTTCTTCTGCAAACAAAGGAAAAAAGTTGAAGTCATCAACATCTAGACCAAAATCCCATTCTCCTTCTTCATCAAATATTACATCTTGGCTGATCACGATCCTTTTGTTGTTTGGATTACACAACTTGTAACCCTTTGAACTTGAATCGTAGTTGATGAAGATAAAACTCTCCCTTTTAACATCCAACTTTGTTCTTCTCTCATCTAGTACATGAACATGAGTTATACTTCCAAAAACTCTAAGATGGGAAATACTAGGCTTTCTTCCACACCATACTTCTTGTGGTGTTTTTCCCCACACGCTTCTTGTTGGAGATCGATTGGATAGATATACAACAGTTGCTACAGCTTCAACTCAAAACTCCTTGAGTAGTCTTTTACTTTTTAACATATTCCTCGCTATATTGAGAACTGTTTGATTCTTTCTTTCAGCAACACCATTTTGTTGAAGGGATATCGGAATGATTAAGAAAGGTCAAATTCCATTTGCTTCATAGAATTCTTAAAATTCCTTGGAAGTAAATTCTTCTCTACGATCAGTTCTCATATGGCCTTAATCTAATGACCACTTTCTTTCTCAACAGCAGCTTTAAATTTCTTAGCTCCAAATACCTCTGACTTTTGCTTTATAAGGTATATCCATGTTTTTCTTGAAAAATTATCAATAAAGAGAAGGAAATAATTATTATTACCAAGAGATCTTAGCTTGAATGGACCACATACATCAGCATGAATGAGCTCTAGTGGTTTCTTGGCTCTAAAGGTAGACTCTTTTGGAAAGCTTTTTTTGAATTGCTTCCCATGTAAACATCCTTCACAAAGTTTGTTCGGATGATTGATGTAAGGTAGACCTCTTACCATCTCCTTCATAGCCAATAGCTCTAACTCTCCAAAGTTAAGATGCCTAAATCAAAGATGCCATAACCATGATGCATCTTTATAACAAGCTTTCAAACATTTTGCAACATTGTTTTGAATATTCAAAGAAAAAATTCTATTTGATAAGTGTCTTAAAGTACATCATTCACATATATTTTACAAGAGATTATTATATCACTTTTGAATTTAATGTCCCTTTTTGTGCATAAATTGTGAAATTTCATTGCCATACTTTTAATTTGCATGTTTTCATGGTCAATAAATCAAATACATGCAAATATGTATAATTGTGCAAGATGGCATGAGTATCATACTTGTATTTAAGTATTTATGTGGTGTATTTTTGTGTATAGGTGTAAAAGGAGTGCAAGTTGCAATTAAAGATATAAAGTATCCACTTGCATACAACTCACTTAAGCATGAATCACTATCATGGCCATAACTTTGTGTAGACATCTTCAAATGGCATGATTCTTTTGGCAAGTGAAAGCTAACTCAATTATACATAATTCATGTGCATTGTTCATCCATGTGCAACCTGGACCAACAAACACCTTTCTGTCTTTTGGCCATAACGTTCTGAATACACCATCAATCAAGTTGATTATTGAAGTGATGGAAGCAGGAGGAAGACAGCTAAAATGTTCATGTTATCCATATTTTCTAGATCGTGCAACTGGACTATCTAAGGTGGACATCATTCAGACAATGGCTGTCAAAATGGCAATTTGAGCATGCTTTAATCTTTTGATCATATCTCATGTTACCGACATCGAAATGACATGATTGTTAAAGCATGAGAAATCTTATTCAATTATTCAAAATTTTTATGAAGACTACTTTCTCTAATTTGGCGTGGGAAACAGCCATAAGTGAGCTACAATCTGGCAGATAGAGATATGATGAAACTGCAACATGCATGTGTCTTCACATGTAAAGCAGTCCTTTATCTTGCCTATATAAATGGTGATTTTGAAGAGAAAGGCATGCTATTCTTGATTTTATTTCTCTTAGGTAGTTCTTTTCTTGTTTTATTTCTTTGCTTATTGTAATCTAAGTGTTGTCACTCAAACATTCGTAGCTAGTGTTTATGTTGTTTTTGTACTCTTCATCAAGCAATTTCCACCAAAGGATTGAAGAAGACGATCAATCATTTCAAACCCAAGGGGAAATCTTCGATAAAGATAAGTTTATTTCAATCTTTGTTTGTTCTTCTATGTGTTTTTCACTTTCATACTTAATTTCATTGATTTGAACTTGATAATGGAAGGCTAAATCCATAGTGAGAGTTTGGTTTAGCTACTATGATTGTGTTGGTTATTTTGTGAATTATGTTTAATGCATGTTTAAGATTATTACTTGTTCATTGTTCTTCATACCTTAGATTATGAATTATAGACTAATAATCTATTGTTTATAATTAAAATTAACAAATGAGAATTAAGGTGTTAGAAACATCATTTTACCTTAATTAAGCTCTTTTGAACAAGTGTTTAAATTGGATCCATTGATTTGGTTTAATTTAAATGGTCATATCATTTTCTTGTAATTAATTCAATTAATTAAGTAAAAGCCTCACATCAAGCTACACTTAGTTGATTGCAGGTGAGAATTGCCATGATTATTGAATTTCTCTAGCCATAGTAAAAAAGATCAATAATCTAAACATTGGAATAATTGTTCAATTCACTTAATATTTCAATGCATAAGTAGATAGTTAACCAACTCCCATTTGATTTCATCGGATTTAATTTATTATCATTATTCTTGTGTTTTTTAGCAAGTCAATTTATTTGTTTAACATCGCATCAAACTACAAATTGAATGAGTGTTTAGGATTTTATTATTTATTAAATTTAGTAACATAAAGAAAATAAATAAGAATCTAAACCACTACAATTCCTTGAGAGATCGACCTTGGGGTGAATTTATCATTAGCTATTAATGATTTGTGCACTTGCAAGCATATTAAAATTTGCACATCACTATTCTTTAACATTTTTACTTTGCCTTTATCATCTCTTATAAAAAGACTATAATCTTTCATATGAATGCTATAATATTTTTCTAAGAGTTGTCCTAAACTCAAAATATTGCTTTCCATATTGGACACATAGTAGATATTTCCAATAAATTGATGTCTACCATCTTTCAATTGTATAAAAATGTTACCTCTTCCTTTCATAACCACTTTTGAATCATCGCCGAATGAAACATTGGCATTTGTTGATTCGTCTAACTCCATGAACATACTTCTTTTTCTACGCATATGATTGCTCGCACCAGTGTCAAGGTACTATGCGTTCTCTTGGCCTCCATTATTGTCTTTGTATACTAGCAAGACAGTCTCATCTCTTTGATTCTTTTCTTCCTCATAGTTAGCCTCGTTGTTGTAGGCTCTACATGCAAAGCATAATGGCCAAACTTTTGACAATTATAGCATTTCACTTTAGATTTATCGTACCTTGTATTTGGATTGTTCCTTCCACAACCTCATGTTGAGCTTTCTCCTTTTTCATAGTTGTCGAAATTATTGTAGTTATAATTCCAACCTCGTCCACGACCACGGCCTCTACTTTGTCCTTGACCTCAACCTTAACCTCGACCATGTTGGTTTCTCTCGTAACTTTGAATTTCTTCTTTCTCCTTGAATTGCATCTTGATAAGTTGTTCGGAGATGCCTTGCTTCTTTTTTATTTTTTCTTCATAGGCTTGCAATGATCCTTGTAGTTAGTTGATCGTCATTTCTTTCAAATCTTTATTTTCTTCAATTGTTGTGACGATATGATCAAATTTTGAATCCATAGAGCGTAATACCTTTTCCATTATCCTTGCTTCACTTAATTTTTCACCATTTCTTTTCAATTGATCAGAAATAGCTTCAATTATATAGAAGTTATTAACAATTGACTCGCCTTCCTTCATGTATAAGATATTTGAAGTTTATCCCATGCTTGCTTTGCGAAAGTTGCATTTGATATCTTCTCATAAGCATCATCATCTAATGTTTGATAAATGACATAGAGAGCTATTTTGTCTCTCTTTCTTGAGTCCTTCAATGCGTCTCTTTGTGCTTGAGTCAAAACGGTAATGACAACATCATCTCTAGGTTCATTATAACCTTTCTCTAAGACCTCCCACACATCTTGTGCTCCAAGGAGTGCTTTCATTTTTATGCTTCAATTATCATAATTGTTTCTATTGAAAATTAGAACTTGGAATGGTGTCATACCTCCATTTGCCATAGCTTTCTAACAATATTTCGAACAGTAATATGAATGCATATAGGTGTGAAAATATACACTAGAAAAATTCTCAGGAAAGACTGGAGAGGTCACAACGGTCCTATTTAAAACCCAGACTCCTTAGGTAATCTTGGCCTTTTTGATAGAGTTTCCTAAATATGCTTGTAATCACACAAATATAACATCCACATTACAAAACCAAGCTCTGATACCACTTTGTTGAAAATAAGAATTTTTTAATAACTCAAAACACTCAAATATATTTATTTCTCACACAAATTTACAAGAAATAAACAAACACTCTCAAATACTTGAACAAGGACTCAAGCTTTTATTTCTAACTTAATTCTAAAACTTTAAAGGGGGAGGGGTATTCATACTTGAAGCAAATCATTCTAAATCATTGATTTAGTCTTCATATAGAACACCAATGTTTACTTTGTCTAGCACACCATTATTTATCAAATCTAGTATACTAATGTTTACCAAATTTAGTATACCAATATTTACTAAATTTAATATACCAATTTAGACAAGTCAATATTGTACTATTATGGTAAAGAGGGAGGTCAAAATTAGCGTTTTATTTTCAAGATTTCTTTGACATTAAAAAATTATACTTTTTAATATTTTAAAGACTTTTTTATTAGTATAAATTTGAAAAAAAAGAGTATACTATGATTATTTAAAATAAGTCTTCTAACATGTAATTAAAGATTGCATCACGTTTGTTATAGATTGTACACCTATGAAAGTTATTTAGGATAAATTATTAAATTGTCTTAAAAAAGTAATAACTATTATTAATAGAAGTAATATTAGGAATATGATAAGGTATTTATCAAATAACAAGGGGTGATGAGATATTAGATCCAATAACAAAAGTATCATACATTCTTCTAAATTGAATGGTTGTTCAAATGACAATGTTGAAGGTATTGATATGTAGAGCATGCAAAAACACTGATGTCAGGAGAAAAATATATTGCACACATAGCTGAGGTGATGAAAATGAAAAGAACCAAACCGCACTGAGACACATGTAATGTCAATCAATTAAAGTTCATAGTAATTCTTTAAATTATGAACATTAATTTTTTTTTTAAAAATTGACACGCATCAACACCACCATAAATATAACATCTAAGGTGCTTTTCACCAAAAGAAAACAAAAGTTGGGGATGTATTTCGAATGGCCATAATTGAATTAAGGATTAGTAAATGAGACTAATATTAATCAAAAGAAAATGTGGAAGGAAATTAATATTTTGGTTGAAAGTTAATCAAGAAGTGGTCAATATAATAAATGGTCTAAAGAGGTCTAAATACCTGTAATTTGTTACAATTCAATTCCACAACAATCTCCATCTTTAAATTTGTATAATAGTCAATGTGATTATGATGCAGTATATACTAAGAATACAAAATGGATTATTGTAATTTCCAAACCATTGACAATAATAAAGGGCACATTTAGTAACATGTATTAGACTATATTATTTTAGGTAAAATGGATTGTACTAGAATGAATTAAATAAAAACTTGTGCTATGTTTGGTATAGTACTGTACTAGACTAATTATAAAGTAATCAATATCTGGTACAATAGGGTATTATAATGTATTAATATTTATCTTTTTTAAAATTAATTAATATTTGTTAACATTAAATTAAAAACAACGTATAATTTAATCAAATATATTATTTATAAATTTTATTAATTTGTATTATAAAATTAAAAAATTTACGTCTATACAAATATATTTTTTGAAATTTATTAACATTTTTAAATAAATAAATTTATGATACATATATAATATTTATTAAAATTCGTTAAATAATAATATTTTATTTGTTGTCAAATTGTTATATACATAATTAATTAATTAATATAATTTTTAAGTTACAAAAAATTGTCAAAAAATAATATTTGTTTTTTCTTTATTTCTAAACATATACCTCATAAAAATATATCTAAATATTATTGTTTAACTAATAAAGAGAAGAGGAGAGAGTTGAAAAGAAAAGAGAGGATAGTTGTTGGTTTGAGCAACTCCTGGTTCACATCTATATTATGTATTCTTTATATGCACTGGCTGAACTAAGAAATACTAAATTAAATTCAGGGTTAATCAAATATTATTTCTTACTATTCTTGATATATAAAAATATTTTATTAAAAATATTTAATGGGTTTTACCACTAACCCTTAAATGAAGATAGTGAATGATTATCACTAATCCTTGGATTGAGAACATTCGAGCGTGAACGGAGGTGGATTGGATAATTATTTGAGAAGTAGCTAGTAGGTGTATTGTCACTCGAGAGGTCTCGAGGAGCTCCGAAGCCATAAAAAATAAGCTTGGAGTTAGGAGGTGGTCAGAGGCAGTGAGCTGGGAGGTGGATAGAAAGGTAATATGGGCATTGTGTGAGTATTTGGACAGTGAAGCTTAGGGTTGTTTTTGGTTGTTTGGGAGTTTTGTGAGTTGACATTGAGGTGTCTTTTGTTATGGGATTGTTGAGGGTAGACCAGCTTGGATTTGCTTTGCAGAGAGTCTGCGGACTAGCTAGGCAAAATTGCAAAGTCGAAAGTGTTTAGAGGTCAAAGGAGCTGAGCGGAATAGTCGATTGAAGAACTGAGTAGCAAGCAAGTTCGGTGAGTGTTTGGCTATGCGTCCTATATTGTGTGTTGCCGAAAATAAGGTGTACAAAACGAAAAAATTATGCGGGTGATGCAAAGTGTTTGCAGTCTAATTATTTTTTATAACTCTCAGTGGTTCCACCATTTTAAATAGCTTCGGATTGCATTTCTCATTTGAGCTAGGAGAAGGACTTGGTTCGAGCCATCTGACTACCTCAAGCACACACAACTCAACTTCAAGTGTATATATTTTATCTTTCTGTGTGGGTGTGGGGTTCGCAAAATCCGTGCATCAATATATATAATAATAGTTAATTTAAGAAAAATAACAAATAAATTTCTAAATTTTAATAAAATAAAATATATGAAATACGAAATATATGAATTAAATAAATAATATTATCATTTTATATAGAAATATTATAATATAAATATCTACTGAATACATTATAAAATTTATTGACATTTACATAAACCTTTTATTTAAATTGTAATATAATTATAAATGTTTATTATAAATATGTTGTGAAATAAATATACCTATAAATTGATATTTTATTAATAAATTAATATTTGTTTACTTTTGATCTTTTGTTTTCTAATAAATTAAGGTTTTTAAGGCTTTTTTTGAAATTACTAGGGTAAATGAAAATTTAGGACTAAAAAGGCATTTATCTAATAAAAAATAAAGATTAATGGTGTCTTCAAATATAATTTTCACCAAAAGTAGAGAAAAGTTGGGGATGTATTTCCAATGGCCATAATTTAATTAAGGAAATGAGATAGCTAATGCTAACATTAATCAATGCATGTGTTTGTCACATTGTGAAAATCTCTTAAACTTATTGTTTATTAATTGATGACTTTAACTAACAATAGTATTTTTAAACTCCTGTAAACCGAATAGTGCGTATATATTTGAACATATAGTTACTCAGTTACTCACATTAGTGACTTTATGTCTATTAATAAAATATCCTGTAAACCGAATAGTGCGTTCATTATCGATTTTCCTATTACGTAGTTGAACTAATTAATATCGTATATCATATCAATTTAACGTTGATGTCACAAAAATTTAGAATTAGTAAAAACACGTTCGCTGGTGGGTATTGTGTCAAATTCAGATAAAATTCAAATAAAAAAAATGTGGAAGGAAATTAAATGTTTGGGGTTGAAAGGAAATCAAGAAATGACCAATACAATAAATGGTCCGAAGAGGTCTAAATACATCCAAATTGTTACAATTCAATTCCACAAAAATCTCCATCTTTAAATTTGTATAACAGTCAAAGTGATTATGAAGTAGTGCATACTAACACTACAAAATGGATTGTTCTAATTTCTAAAGCATTGACATTTGACAATAATTAAATGCTTTACTATTTCATGTAAACAAGATTATTAAAACATGGAATCTATTTCAATTCACTTATTCTAAAGCCAGTACACATATAATAATTAAATTTAAATGTGATGATCATGATCAACAGATCAAAATGCATGCTACCTTTTTAAAGAGTTTGAGGTCAATGAAAAGGCAATTTGGTCTTTAACCAAATAAGAATCAATGTAGTTATCACCATCCCTGTATAACTAATCAATCACACGTGCAAACTTTAGAACCCGCTCCAAGAGAGGCATGGGGACAGTTGTTGGTTTGAGCATCTCCTCGTCCATATTTTTCCATGCATTTTTAACATCCTTCCGGAACACATTAATTGCATCTTCATGTAGCATTCAACAGAGC
The DNA here is from genome assembly GCA_028052125.1 of Melia azedarach. NCBI lineage: Eukaryota > Viridiplantae > Streptophyta > Magnoliopsida > Sapindales > Meliaceae > Melia > Melia azedarach. The sequence goes on along the minus strand of CM051398.1, from coordinate 10,954,887 downwards.
CCAGGCAACATATCCTCTGATTTGCTCAAACTATATATAAGTACATACAACAATATTATATATGTATGCATATATGGAATTGATTAATTATATAGCTAGGAACACTTAACCAACAGCAACGAAGTTAATTAAGTACGCATATATGCTATGTACCTTGTGAGAAACTGTCATCCATGAGCCTACAAACAACAGATGATGCTCTTACAATCTTAGGGTTACTAGATATCCATTCAAAACTCTCCTTAGTTGCAATATCACCCATGCCAACGAAGGAAGTTGTTGCCAACACTAAGTAGCCACAACTTATAAGTGCAACCTTCATATGTTCCTCAATTGTTGGAACTTCATTCAACCACTTGGCTTCTACAAGGTACATTGCAACTTGTTCTTGCATCTGAGGCTATATAAATATATGTCGTCAAACAAAAGAAATTAGGAGAAAAGAGATAATATGAATTAATTTATGAATATATATAAACCATGAATTGAGCCAGAAATTGCCTACCTTCTCTTTCGTATAACAAAGGCAGTATGATCTTCCTTGCTCGACCAATTCTCTCTCAATTTCATTATAAATATCTAGGAGCGTCTTATAAACTAACTTCATATATTCTGGAAGTATATCTATAGCACCAATATCCCATCTAAAAGTTATCTAATAACCATACATACTCCAAATTAAATTTAAACAAAATTATATACACACACACACACACACACACACACACACACACACACACACATATATATATATATATATATATATATATGTTTACCTTTTAACGGCTTCACTAAAGAGTTCAAGCTCTTCAAAAGTACCATATGCATCGCATGTATCATCTATGACAAATGTTATATAAAATTATTTTAATAATCATTTTTCTTGCCGATGCATACTTCGACTCAAAGTAAGCTCCTAATATGCAAAAATATAACTCTATTAATTTGTCTCTCACGTAAGGCAGCTTATTAATGAAGTCTAAATCTTTCCACCACCTGAAATTCAATTAAACTTCATATTAAAATTTTCTTAATAGAACTCAAATTGACTTGCATGATTAGTACAACTACCCTATCCATAAACAAATCAATTGATACAATTTAATATATGAAACAAATTCACCTAGTAGCGGTACGTAGTTCCTTCCAATGTGTTGCTTGTAATATGCTAAGTCTAATTTTACAAACTTTAATAAAGTTTTGTTGTATGAATAATCTCTTGGATAGATAGACAAAAAGTACAATATGTCTAACCTTGGTAACGTTTTACAAAGAGAATGATGGAGAGCATGATTTAATTGTTTTACAAGATTAAGGTATACATGAGATACTGTTGACTTAAGATGAGTGGTAGCGAAAGCAATGGCTTCATCCAAAATACCTTCTCCATGAATGACTAAATATGGGTTGCCTCATACAAGCTTAACAAGCCTTAAACATCACTTATAAACATTGTCTTGAATTTACTTTTTTCATCTTTAAACTTTTCAAATACATCTGATTGCATATAATTAATTCACAGAAATTAATTTAATATAGGCCAACCCAATTTAATTAATTAAATGTGCTTGAGGATATTTAATTTGCAATTAACATATATAGCTTAAGTAATTAAAATTATTTGCTTGCCACATGAAATCTTAATTCCCCACTGTCTCAGTAGTCAAAAGCAAAGAGAAATAGTGTAGAGATCATGATCATCATTACTATCAATATCAAGGTGATTATGTATATTCTCCAATTCATCTTCGATCTCCTTTTCGAAGAGATAAACCACACCCAAACGTTGTATTGTATCAATAAGGTGCAATTTCTTGACTTGTTGATCTGTATTAGCAGTTATCAATCTCCTTACTTCTTATTTTAGTTCTTCGTACTCTTCTCGAGTTGCAGGATTAATTGTCTGCAAAAAAAAAAGAATCAAGTATCAAAATCAATTAAAAATCTAGTAATAGCACTAGAATTTAAATATATAGAACCTGGGTAAAAGGTGGCTCAACAACTATTTCTTATAATAACGTTCCTATTTATTAAATAACTGCCCAGAGTTAACCCCAAAATAATTAATTGTTTTAATCTGGGACTGAAATTAAGAATAGAAACAGAACTTGAATTATTAATTAATTGTTTGGTGCTCTGATCCGGCCGAAAATTCCTCTAGACCCCTATATTTTGACGAAATTACCTACTTAATTGTTTTAAAATATTCATTACATTTATCTGTCACTCGAGTTAATAGAGAAGTATTTCTTCTTGTTTTTGATATTCTAAGACAAGTTAAAAGAGAGTGGTTTGCAATATGTTCTAAAAAGGTATTTAAAATACTTTTTAATATCTTGTGCACTTTTAAGAAAAATATACATACGGACAAGAAGAAATTCATGAGATGATGACCAAAGATTGAGTAAATCAATTTTGTAATTGAAATACTTATATAATTTGGATTTTTTTGTTTTAGATTTTTAGTTTTACTTATTGAATTATATATATATATATATGGTTATAGGTTAGTTCCTTTTTTATTCAATGAATTAAGGTTACAAATTAATTGATATGTGAAATTATTTTAAGCATTTTTATACTATTGAGTGTACAATATACATACATACATACATACATATATACACGTACATATATGCATGTGCATATATATATATATATATATGCATATATATATATATAGTTATTTTATTCAATAATTATTTTTTTTATTAAATTCAATTAATTTTAGTCAAATGCGTATTTTGAGAATTTATTGTATTTTTTATTTTTAAAAATACAAAATCGTGGGGATGTATTTCCAATGTCCATAATTTAAGCATCACCGCTTGGGATCTAGCTATCTAATACTAACATTAATCATCGTGCATGTTTGTCACATTGTGAAAATCTCTTAAACTTATTATGATAAAAACCATTGACAGTGTTAATCCTTAAATTCCTGTAAACTGAATAGTGCGTATATGTTTAGAGACATAGTTGGTAGTCACTCAGTCACACACACTATTGACTATGCCCATTAATAAAATATCATGTATCTTAATTGTCAATTTTACTATTATGTAGTTGAATTATTTCATATCCTGTATCATATCAATTGAATGTTGATGATACAAAAATTTTGAATCAGTAAAAATAGGAAGGTAATGTGTCAAATTCAGGTAAAATTCAAACCAAAAAAAATGAGGAAGAAAATTAAATGTTTGAGTTGAAACGCAATCAAGATATGGTCAATATAATAAGAGGGCTTAGACACATGCAATTTATTGCGATTCAATTCCACAAAAATCTCCATCTTTATATCTCTATAGTAGTCAATGTGAATACGAAGCAGTATATACTAACACATCAAAATGGATTATTCTAATTTCTAAAGCATTGGCAATAAAGCTCTATTTATTTAATGTAGATGAGATTGATAAAACAAGGAATCTAATCCAATGCATTGACAATACTGCTGGGTTGTTGAAATCTGCAGCTTGTTCCTAATCCAATTGGTTTATTATTGTTTGTTTTGTTAGCCCTTGGAACTGTCCTTGTACACTTTTTTCTCCTTCTTTTAATAATATGATATTATAAATTAAAAAAATAATTAAATTAATTACTGTGATGATCATGATCTACAGATCGAAATGCTAGCTCTTTAAAGAGTTTGAGGGTCTCTCAACAATGAGGCAATTTAGTCTTTACCAAAATCAGCACTGTGTAGTTATCAATATCCCTATATAAATAATCAATCACATGTGCAAAATTTAGAACCCGCTCCATCAGACACATAGGGATGACTGTTGGTTTGTGTAACTCTTGGTTCATATCTATGTTATGTACTATTTATATACACTGGCTGAAGCTGAATTGAGAAATAATAATTTAAATGCATATGCATAAGGCGTTCAATTTTCAAAAAGTAATGCTCAATGTTTCTTATGGTCAAACTGAAAAGTAAAATAGAAAAGGATGGATAAATTGGTTTCTAATACTTTTATTAGTTTTTATAGTTGTAAAATTATCATTAAATATTTTTATTTGTTATAAAATAATAATTATATCACTATATAATAATAATTTTTTAAAAAAATAACTAATAAATTTTTAAAAATTTTGTTAAAATAAAATATATTTACGTAAAATACATTAATTAAATAAATAATATGATCATTTTATATATGAAAATATTGATAATATAAATATTTATTAATACATTATAAAATTTATTGTAATTTATTATATATATACATTTATTTATTTAAATTACAATATAATCGTAAATATTTATTATAAATATGTTGTGAAATAAATATAATTATAAATTGATATTTTATTAATAAATTAATATTTGTTTATGCTTTATTTTTATTTTTTAATAAATTAAGATTTTTAAGGGTATTTTTGAAAATTTAAACTAGAATAAATGAGGATTTTGGGACTAAATCGACATTTATCTAATAGAAAATAAAGATTGATGGTACCTTCAAATATAATTGATCAATTATATTAAAATATTCAAATTTATATTAAAGTATCTTCTAACTTACTCCTCTTTAATTAGAATCCTTGTATGATGACAGGCTTATGTTGAGTTTGGCTAAGCACCTCTTTTATAGTAAAATTTTTCATACTTCTATGCATTATTAAAGTGGTTTTAAAAAATTTTCCACTAATCATCAAATATGAAAAAAAATATTTTATTAAAAGGAGATTTAATGGGTTCTACCATTAATTCTTAAATAAAAGTAGGAAATAATTATTATTCTATTTTAATATAATATTGTCATTAACATGTAGGCCATATAATAGAAAACAATTCTTACATAAGCGGTTGATTAAGAATGTTTATATATGGTTAATGCCAAATTATATAATCAATAATCTTTTACATTGTAAGTAACGACTCAAACAAAATCACGTCTAGAGCTTAATTAACTATGTTATTTAATTAATTGATTAATAAAATCTCCTCTTGTAATCTAATCGAAGCCAAACAACTCAAATCCATACGATACGAGGATTACGGCTAACTACAAAATTAATTAATTGGATTAATTCCACCAATTATACACAATAATTATGAGTCGGTCATGATGATGACTTGATAAATATTATATCATCATCATTTCAAATGCATGTATAAATATTATATTCAGGGAAAGATTAAAAAAATTCTACTGTCACTTTTTTTTTCAAGTTCATTTTTTTAGTTTATTTTATAAATGTATGTAAGAAAAATGCATAAATATCCCTAAAAAAGTGAAGTTAAATAGTAATAAAATGTGGGTAAGAATGTATTTTCATTATTTAAAAATATGACCTGATTTTTTCTTAGTTCCATTTATTTTCATCAATTGATCATTTAGGGATATTTAAATAAAAGTACATAAAAAAAAAGTCACTTCTCTATTAATTCAACGGATAAACGTATTATTAGAATATTTGTTGAACGCTTTACGGAATAGTAACCTCATTATAAGGTTGTTTTGATAGAACAAGAAGAAGAAAAGGTGACATCAGCGGCAGAGGCATTTTCGCAAACAATATATAGTATGAAGTGGTTGAGGAGGAATGGAGGTAGGATTTGGTTGTTATATAGAGAAGACGGCAAAAAAGATGAAGATGGACGGTCGAGGCGACTTGAAGTTGGAGGCGACATGAGGGTGGAAGACTTGAAGTTATGGTAATGAGGGAGGTTAAAATTAGGGTTTTATTTTCAAGAGTTTTTTAATATTAAAAAAATGTATTTTTTATTAGTATAAATTAAAAAAAAAAGAGTGTACTAAGATTATTTAAAATAAATCTTCTGACATGTAATTAAAGATTGCATCACATTTGTTGGAGATTGTACACCCATATAAGTTACTTAGGGTAAATTATTAAATTGTCTTAAAAAAGTAACAGCCATCATTAATGGAAGTAACTTAAGTGGTGATGAGGTATGTCAAACAACCAGAGGTGATAGAGTATTAGATCCAACAACAAGAGAGTATTCCCAAATTAAACGGTTACTCAAATGGTAGTGTTGAAAGTACTATTACGTAGAGCATGCAATAAACAATCTGATGTCAGGAGAAAAATGTATTGTACGAATATCTCAAATTGATGAGTTGTACACGGGGTATCTCAATTATAGAGCTGAGGTAATGAAAATGAGAAGAATCAAACCTGCATGGATGCACTGAGACACATGTAATCTCAATCAATTAGAGTTCACCGAGACACATGTAATGCATGCATGCACGTCTAAGGTGCTTTTCACCAAAAGGAAACAAAAGTTGGGGACTAATTAATGGTATTTCGAATGGCCATAATTTAATTAAAGATTAGAAAATGAGATAGCTAATATTAACATTAATCAACGCGTGTCATTAATTGATGACTTTAACTAACATAAGTTAAACATCACGCTTGGGTCGTAGCCAGCTAATACTAACATTAATCAACGCACATGTTTGTCACATTTTGAAAATCTCATAAATTTATTATGATGAAGATTACGACGGTGTTAATCTTTAAATTCCTATAAATTAAATAGTATATGTTTGAAGATATGGTTGTTAGTCACTTAGTTACTCACACTAGCAAGTTTATGCCTATTAATAAAATATTAGGTATACCTAATTATCGATTTTACTATTATCCAATTGAATTATTTCAAATCATATATCATATGAATTTAATGTTGATGTTACAAAAATTTGGAATTGATAAAATATCATTTTCTAGTGGGTAATGTGTCAAATTCAGATAAAATTCAAACCCCCACGAAACAAAAATATGGAAGGAAATTAAGTGTTTTGGTGACAATCAAGAAATGGTCAATATAATAAATGATTCAAAGAAGTCTAAATACATGCAATTTCTTACCATTCAATTCCACAAAAATCTCCATCTTTAAATTTCTATAATAGTCAATGTGATTATGAAGCCATGTAGACTAAGATTACAAAATGTGTTATTGAATATATGAGAACAATATAGTCAAAATTTGTAATATATTTCATAAGTGTATTTTCATCATTACGTAATTTGAATGGAGATAATATGATAAAACAATAATAATCTAAATTAAAAAAATTTCATTACTGACATGGAAAATAGCTAAGATGATGTGCAAATATATATCGTATAACAAGAATAAAAATGTAATTGTATCATATTCTATCTAAATAATTATTATAAACTAACGAATTAGGACTTATATGGAGATTTTTTTAAATCTGAAGTAATAATGAATACAGTATCTCAAACCTTAGGGACCTAAACGGTCCTTTTTCCTTGTAATGCATATGCATGTGGCGTTCATTTTCCAAAAGTAAAGCTCGCTGTTCTTGCAAGTCAGTACTGTTTTCTTATGGTCATGCTAAGAAAAGGATGGGTAAATTGATTTGTAATATTTTTATTCGTCTTAATAATTTTAAAAATATCTTTAAAATTTTTTATTTATTATAAAATAATAATTATATTATTTTATTGTTATAAGAGAAAATATAATTGAACAAGCGGCGAAAAGTAAGTCCACAAAAATTCGAATCAGCTTACTACGAGGTAACGCACCTCGCGCCCACCTTAAGGTAGGACATGGTACAAGCCCTACTCGTTGTGGCTAGGTAAGACCCACTGTGAGCTGGGCTCCCCACTTAGTATCGCCAACGTATTTGCCTATAAGCGGTTAGGTAAGATCCACTGTGAGTTGGGCTCCCCGCTAAGTATTGCCAACATATTCACCATTTGAGCGGCTAGGTAAGATCCACTGTGAGCTGGGGCCCTTGCTCTATATCGTATACGAGTTTTCTATTTGCTGATATTACCTCACGTGACTATAAACAGTGGCACGAATGAGAATACCCACGTGACCATGTACCATGACGCGTGTGAAAACGCCCATGTAACCATATACCGTGGCATATGTGAAAAAGCATAGCTATATACCGTAGCACGCATAAATAGATGAGAAAAATAACTCTACTTCTCTATTGCGCTTTGGAACGGCCAAACCCGCCTCTAATAAATAAGAGCTTTGCCCTCTTGAGCAAGAGAGATAGGATACTCAGCTGCCCAAGCACCTAGGTGCACGAAAGCCCACCTCTTTGCGCTCCAAAGAATCCCTAAAGTGGCCTAACACACAAGAAAATATCTTGCCGGGACCATTTTAAAGGTAGGAGATAACACCTGGTCTTGGCAGCAGCCAGGCTGGTACTATACAGATTGTGCCTAACACTGTGCAGACAATGCACAAAGACCAAGTGGGGAACCATATGCCAGCTAAGCAGGTAAGGCTATGCCACTTGTCCACCAAGGTACAGAGCAATTTCCTTGACTAATAGAGAGTCGATACGTGTCCAATGAGCTTGGATAAGGAAAAGCTTACCAACCCTAGCTTGCCGCGTGGCATTTGAGCTGGGCCACCAAGAACCAATGGGAGAAGGGTATGTGGAGAGGTAAAAACCCTTAAACTAGGGGAAAATAAGTCATCCAATCAGGTATGAGCATTCATTTGTTTTATATAAAAAGGTACTTTTCTCATTTTCATACAAGAAAAGTCATTAGTCATAATATTTCTAGGAAATAAGCTCTCTTCCTAAGGAGGATTCTCTCTTTCTTCTCCTATGACCATACACATAGCCTTCATTTCCAACAACTCCATGAACACACAGAAAACTAAAAAAAACATGTAACTGTTCGTCCCTTTGAATCTCCGACTACTTGACTCGTGACCTAGTATAGACCTTCTCCTTATGTTTCTTCCTCACCACCTTGGCATATCTTTAATTTTCTCCATTTAGAGGGATATACCCAAGCCCTCATCTTTTTCCTCTCTAACCTAAGGTTAACTTAGGCATCAGAGAGGGGTCACCGAAGAGGGGACTCCTATTTGAACCTTGCTCTGTTTTGCAGGAAGTCATATACCAGCTCAGTGGAATACTTGGATTAAGAGCGTTCAAGCGTGAACGGAGGTGGATTGGATAATTATTTGAGAAGCGGGCAGTAGGTGTATTGTTGCTCGAGAGGTCTCGAGGAGTTTCGGAGTCATAAAAAATAAGCTTGGAGTTAGGAGGTGGTTAGAGGCAGTAAGGTGGGAGGTGGACAAAAGGGTAATATTGTATGAGTATTTGGACAGTAAAGCTTAAGGTTGTTTTTGGTTGTTTGGGAGTTTTGTTAGTTGGCATTTAGGTGTCTTTTGTTATAGGATTGTTGAGGGTAGACCAGCTCGGATTTGCTTTGCAGAGAGTCTGTAGGCTAGCTAGGCGAAATTGCAAAGTCGAAAGTGGTTGGAGGTCAAAGGAGCTGAGCAAGATAGTCAATTGAAGAATGAGCAGTAAGCAAGTCATTATTTTTAAGCTGTACTGAAGTTCGGTGAGAGTTTAGCTATGCGTCTTATATTGTGTGTTGCCGAAAACAAGGCATGTAGAACAAAAAAATTGTGCGGGTGATGCGAATTGTTTGCGGTCTGATTATTCTTGATAACTCTCATTGGTTCCACCATTTGAAATAGTTTCAAATTGCATTTCTCATTTGAGCTAGGAGAAGGACCTGGTTCGAGCCATCTCATCACCTCAAGCACACACACCTCAATCTCAAGTGCATATATTCTATCTTTCTGTGTGGGTGCAGGGTTCGCAAAATCTGTGCATCAACATATATATAATAATAGTTAATTTAAAAAAAATAACAAATAAATTTCTAAATTTTAATAAAATAAAATATATGAAATATGAAATATATGAATTAAATAAATAATATTATCATTTTATATATAAATTTATTGATATTTACATATACTTTTTATTTAAATTGTAATATAATTATAAATGTTTATTATAAATATGTTGTAAAATAAATATACCTATAAATTGATATTCTATTAATAAATTAATATTTGTTTACTTTTGATTTTTTTGTTTTTAATAAATTAAGGTTTTTAAGGCTATTTTTTAAATTACTAGGGTAAATGAGAATTTAGGACTAAAAATGCATTTATCTAATAGAAAATAAAGATTAATGGTGTCTTCAAAACTTAATAAAACTTAATTGGGAACTTCGAATATAATTGATTTATTTGAGCAAACTATTTCTCTTCCCCGTCACTCTTCAATTTTCTCTCCTCACTCTGGTCAATCACCGAGCCAAAAGGACCATTAAAGCGATTTGTTAGAGATTTGTATACAATATCTCTTCTCGATTCTATTTAATAACAAACAAAATCAAACAACAGAAATAGCTAGCAAACTGATAATTAACTTAAAAGATTGTTTTTTTTTATTTGACTGAAATGTGAACATAATTATTTAAATATCTAAAATTCATTTTATTTTTTAATTTGTATATTTCTTAAAAATATTTAAATATAATTAAGTTAAAATTTTTTATTTAATTCTTAATGAATAAACGTATAATAATTTAAATATTTATTTGTTAATAACACTCTTAATTTATTATTTAATATTTATAAATGTTAACAACTTAATATATTAATTTAAAATATTTTAAGACATATATATCAACATATTTGTTATTAATTTTTATTTTTAAAAAATAAACAACTTAATCATTTTAAAAAAAACAACCATCAATAATCCTTTATTTTGTAAGTTAACTCAAACAAAATCACATCTAAAATTTAATTAACTAATGATAATTAATTAATTAACAAAATCTTTTTTCTTGTAATCTAATCAAAGTCAAACAACCCAAATCCGTACGATACGAGGATTATGGCTATCTACCGAATTAATTAATTAGATTAATTCCACCAGTTACAATAATTATATAGTGTATAATTATTATTTTATAGTAAATAAAAACTTTTAAAGATATTTTTAAGCCTATCAAATTACCCATCCTTTTCTATTTCACTTTTCAGTTTGACCATAAGATAACATCGAGCATTACTTTTTGGAAAAGGAACGCCACATGCATGCATTTAAATTAGAAAAATCAACTTTGACGTACGTGCAATTTCTCCATTTCTCAGTTCAGCCGGGGCATATAAATAGTACATAACATTACAGCATCTAATGCACTACACCACTTCAAATTTTTAACTTGGTATTAATATTATTTCCGTTATGTCTTCTCAAGTTTCAGCTACTTCTACTATAATCCAAGATGATGATCAGCAGAATCCTAATCGCCACTCGGCAAATTTTCACCCTACCCTTTGGGGGGATCATTTCCTTGCATATCTTAACGACTCCATGGTAATTTAATTAATTACCATGCATGCTTCTTTAATCACGACGATCAGTATTTATGAATGTTTAATTGATTTTGATAGGTTAATTCTTTTTTGTGCAGACAATTGATCCTGCAACTCAAAAAGAGTACGAAGAACTAAAAGAAGAAGTAAGGAGATTGATAACAGCTAATACAGATGAACAAGTCAAAAAATTGCACCTTATTGATACAGTACAGCGCTTGGGTGTGGCTTATCTCTTCAAAAAGGAGATCGAAGATGAACTGGAGAAAATACATAATCACATTGCTATTGACAATGATGATAATTATGATCTCTACACTGTTTCTCTTTACTTTCGACTACTCAGACAGCAGGGAATTAAGATTTCATGTGGTAAGCAAATAATTTTAATTACTTAAGCTATATATGTTAGTTGCAAATTAATTTCTTTGAATTAATTATATGCAATCAGATGTATTTGAAAAGTTCAAAGACGAAGAAAGTAAATTCAAGGCAACGTTGATAAGTGATGTTCAAGGCTTGTTAAGCTTGCATGAGGCAGCATATCTAGCCATTCATGGAGAAGATATTTTGGATGAAGCCATTGCTTTCGCTACCATTCATCTTAAGTCAGCAGTATCTCATGTATGCCCTGATCTTGCAGAACAAATAAATCATGCTCTCCATCGTCCTCTTTGTAAAACCTTACCAAGATTAGACACATTATACTTTTTGTCTATCTATCCAAGAGATGATTCGTACAACAAAATTTTATTGAAGTTTGCAAAGTTAGACTTCAACATGTTACAAGCAACACATCGGAAGGAACTAAGTGTCATTACAAGGTGAGTTCATTTTATATATTAAATTGCCTCAATTGATTTATTTATGGATAGGGTAGTTATCCTAATTGTGCAAGTCAATTTGAGTTCTATTAGTTAAGAAAATTTTAATATGAAGTTTAATTGAATTTCAGGTGGTGGAAAGATTTAGACTTCTCTAAAAAACTGCCTTACGCAAGAGATAGATTAGTGGAGTTATATTTTTGGATATTAGGAATTTACTTTGAGCCAAAGTATGCATTGGCTAGAAAAATGATGACTAAAGTAATTTATATAACATCTATCATAGATGATACATATGATTCCCACGGTACTTTTGAAGAGCTCAAACTGTTTACTGAAGCTGTCAAAAGGTAACCGTACATTGTAAATATAATTTTCTTTAAATTATTTATTTTATTTATTTAATTTGTAGTATGGTTATTTGGTAACTTTCAGATGGGACATTGGCACTATAGATTTACTTCCAAAATATATGAAAATAATTTATAAGACACTCTTAGATATTTATAATGAAATTGAGGGAGAATTGGTCAAGCAAGGAAGATCATACTGCCTTCGTTATGCCAAAGAGAAGGTGGGCAATTAATTTCTAGCTTCATGGTTTATATATATATATATGTGTGTGTGTGTGTGTGTGTGTGTTTATTCATAAATTAATATTTCTTTTCTCTTATTTTCTTTTGTTCGACTATATCTTCAGATGCAAGAACTCATTTCAACATACTTTGTAGAAGCCAAGTGGTTCAATGAAGGGTATGTTCCAACAATTGAGGAATATATGGAGGTTGCACTTCTTAGTGGTGGCTACTTAATGCTGGCAACAACTTGCTTCGTTGGCATGGGTGATGTTGCAACTAAGGAGAGTTTTGAATGGATATCTAGTAACCCTAAGATTATGAGAGCATCATGTGTTATCAGCAGGCTCATGGATGACATAGTTTCTCATAAGGTACGTACCATATATACACACTTAATTAAATTTATTAATTAATTGACCCTAACTATGTATATAATTAATTAATGGCATTTATGTATACATATATAATATTGTTGTATGTACTTATGTATAGTTTGAGCAAAGCAGAGGACATGTCGCCTCGGCTATCGAATGCTACATGAAGCAGCATGGTGTTTCCGAGGAAGATGTAGTTAATGTGTTTCAGAAGCAAGTTAAAAATGCATGGAAAGATATGAACCAGGAGTTGCTCAAACCAACAGCTTTCCCGATGACTCTGATGGAGCGGGTTCTAAACTTGACACGCGTGCTTGATTATATATACAAGGATAGTGATAACTACACAAATTCTCATTTAGTTAGAGATCAAATTGCCTCATTGTTGAGAGACCCTCTTCCTCTTTGAAACGCTAGAGTGCGTTCCTATCTATTGATCATAATCATCACACTTTGTTTAAGTATATGTGTACTGGGTTTGGAATAATGCATTGGATTAGATTGCATGTTTTAATAATCTCGTCTATGAAATAAATAAAGCATTTAATTTTTGTCAATGCTTTAGAAATTAGAATAATTCATTTTGTAGCGTTAGAATGCAATACTTTATAATTACATTCACTATTATACAAATTTAATGACTGAGACTTTTGTGGGATTGAATAATAGCAAATTAACAAATTAACAAATTTAATGACTTATAGGCCAATCAATAAAATATCTTTCGACTTAAATTACCATTTACATCTAACCGTTAGTTTGACTAATAATTAAATTATCTTTAATAAAGATAAAATTTGTCTTTTAAACTTATAAAAGTAAAAAACAAAAAAAATTTATTAATAAAAATATAATACCCAAAATAGTTACTTTATTTCTAAAAATTAAAATAAAATAAAATAATTATAAACAAAATTTATTTTAATATTATTAAAAAATTATGATGAAATTTTACTTCTTAATATTTTATAATATAACTAAAAAAATTTAAATGTTCTACCAAATCCCAAATCCTAATCCCATCCTCACTTCGCTTATCCATTGTAGTGCAAATAGAAAAATTTCTTTTTCTTCTTCCTGCATAATGTGGTCTTCTTCTCCATACCTCTATTGGTGGCTGCATTTCACGATTTAGAGCATCATAGTACATAATACATTAATTATCACTAAAAAGAAAAAATAATTGTGATTAGAGATATACTTAATAAATATTTAAAAATTTACATTAATTTTAATAGAATTTATTTTTATTAAAGTGATTATGTGTGCATTTATTGTGGTTAGAGATAAAATTAATGTGTACATTAATTGTGATTAGAGAGAGAACTAATAAATATTTTTATAATTATTTTGATTTTTAATTAATTTATATGCATATGTAAAGTAGTTTGATTTTGTCCTTATTATATCTTTTACATGTTAGTGTTATTGAGGATACTTTGCCAAACGTTTACATGTTTCTATTAAATTTACGAAACATTTTAACAGTAGGGGCCTTTTGGATATTTTATTCTATCAGAGAGGAAACGTCAGTTTAGGAAGGGGGAGGTAAATCTCTTATTTCTAAAATATTTGGGACTAAAATTTTAAACTTAAAAAATTTATTTTATTTTATTATTTTTAAAAATTTAAAAATAGAAATATTATCTTTTCAAATTTAATAATTAATTTAGATAAAAGTGTGTATTAAGATACTACTAACCTTCTTTTTTTTCTTTTCTTTCTTAACTTTCTTAGTATTTAATACAAATTACCATAATACAAATTTTCTTTTAAATTTTTTTAATCAAAATTATATTAAACTATTAAAAAAATTGTTGCGTGGCTACATTAAAAACTACCTGTTATACTTTTTCTTTCAACGTATAAGCCTTCTTACATGAAATTTCCCTTATGAAGTCTTTTGGGTACATCAACTGAAGAAACCTGACCTGGAGTGACTAGAATAAGTGAACTGACTTCGTATCCTACGTTGCCCACTATAGGGAGTATCTCCGCTTCAAAGTTTTCCCAATTCTTCAATAGCATCGTTCTATTGGCCAAAATCTATACCAAACTTTAGACATTGTGGCTCAAATTTCTTCTTGTTTATTGGGAAAATAAAGTGTTTAAGTAATCAGAAAGCTTGATCGTAAAGGATTGGATAATTGAAGAATGAATAAGAACAACATAAGAAAGAAAACACAAAATTTGGAATTTAAGCTGAATTACTTGCAAAGTAAGCAGAGACAGTGAAATAGGTTAGATTAGGCTTGCGGGTACTAAATATAGTCGTTAATTAGCCATTACCATTATAGTTATTGTAACAAGGCTTACAAATTTTGAAATTCAGTTGGTTTCATTTCAAGTGCATATGCCATTTATTTTTTGATGAAGTAACAAAAAATTTGCGTCAATGATATTGATTTTTTGGTACAAATTAAGAAAGCTACCAGCAAGAAGGAGAACTATTTGCTAAGAAAATCTTTCGTCTGCAGCCAGAAACCATAGTCGTCTTGATATGTAAAGCTTCATTGACTAAAAGTCGTTGTATATGATAGTTGGAACTGAAAGGATCAATGAAGGACTATAATGAAGGCAGCAAAAAAGTCTGTGTTTCTGTCATCATCGTCCTTGTACAATTTGCATTCAGTGCTTGAAGCTCAGCATTAATAGAACTTGGTTGAGGAATTTTTTGGAATGTATTGTGCTGATAAGTTGATAGCATCAAAAGTTAAAAGAGATATTAGTAAAACATTGTGGTATATCAAAATTATGTCCTTATTTATCAAATAAGTATAGGTATTCTTTAATCGTGACTTATATGTGCTCAAATTTTATTATTCCAAAAGGTGAAATTTTTCATTAGGTTGAAAGTGTATGCCATTATCTTTTTATTAATTATCATATTGAATCGTCATGTGCGTACATGTGTGTGTGTGTATTTCTTGATATTAAGAAGAACAGGATAAATAATTTGATATAAATGAGTTCTGTAGAGACAAAGTGTGTAGAGATACATAGTATTATTACAGGTGCTACTTAATAGCATCCTTAATTTAAAAACACTTAAGACTATTTTGGTGGAGTCTAATTGTTTAAAAAGCTCAAAATTTATAATACTTAAAATACTAATTTCATCCCTAATATATTTTGATATTACCACTTACATTCCTATTATTTTAAAATTATACTTTTAGTCTCTGCCGTTACAAAATGGATGTTAAATGTTAGTATATTTTATCATTTGATACATTTTCCTTTAACTAATTAAACTTTTTTTTATTAAGATACTAATTGCTTTCATTTTCAATTTTAATTTTTTTATTTCAACAAATAATTATTGAATAATACTTTTTTAAAATTATAAAAATTTACAAAAAAAAATTCATAATTAGGCTTTATAAAACGTTTTATTCATAAACAATTTTTTACAAGAAATTTAGGCTTTATTATATTATTTTTAGTTAATTTTATTGTAAAATTAAAAATATTTAAAAGAAATAAACTTATTTAGATTTTATTATTTTATTTTTATTTAATTTTATTATAAAAATAAAAAGAAATAAGTTTTTAGATTTTATTATTTTTATTTTTATTAAAATTGCATTACTTTATTTTTATTTTTATTTAATCTTACTGTAATAATTTTAAAAATGAAAAGAAATAAACTTATTTATATTTCTTTATCTATATTTATATTTGATTTTATTGTTAAAATTTTAAAAATAAAAATAAATAAATTTATTACATTATAAATTTAATTTTTTTAGTTTTAGTAAATGTTTAATTTGAAATTAATTTTTATTAAATAATTTTATTCTTAATGTTTGTTTGAGTTTTCTAGAATTGATATTTATTTTAATTTGTTTTTTAAAAGTTAGATGACATTATCATTACAATATAGGGACAATAATATCATTTTTACTCAAAAATTAAATTTTTAAGATTAGTGTTATAACGACAAGGACTAAAAATATAATTTTGAAACAGTAAAAATATAAATGGTAATATCAAAGTATATTACGGATGGAATTGGTATTTTTCCTATATAATATTTATGCTAAAATATGCACTAACTAGGTTGTTGCGTCTATTAACTATATGTCTGTTTGTTCAATATTATAAATAATTTTTGTTTACGCAAAATTCTAGTTAACGGTATAAATTTGTAATTTAAGACCGATTATGCAAGAACAAAAAAACACAAATATCAGAATTTTACGAGGCTTGCCATATTGCCTATGTCTATGGGTAGAAAATATTTGAGGAGAGATTTTGTTAATGTTCAAAAATAGATTTGTTGCGGTACAAAGAAAGCTCTCTCTATCTATCGTTAGCTTTTCTCTCTCTATCTCTTTATTTTTGCTTTGTATTGCTTTCTTCTCCTCTCTTTCCCTTAATCGCACCTTTTACATAATTTAAATTGTAGAGTTTCTTCTAAGTATAAGCTAATTAGTTCCTCTCTTATAGTTTACCTAGATTTATTGGAATATGATATATATGATTTTCCTTTTAAACTTATCTTAGCTAGACTTTCATGACAAGTTAAACTTTTGTAGGTGGTTTGCTGGGTTTGGGCTTGACTTGCTGGATTTATCTTTGAGTTTATTGGGCTTTAGATCGGACTTATTTTAAGTCTAATATACCATCACTCTTATATTTTTTTTAAAGCACTATCATCCTTTGACCTTTAAATTCTTTTGATTTTATCCTTCAATAATTTAAATATATACCAGTAATTTGAACTTTTCAAAAATTAAAAAATTAAATTAACTTTTCATGGATTTCAACGTAAGACATTAAGCAAATAAAACAACACTTTTACCAATAAACCAAATGTACTTTGGCACTGAATTGTCCAATTTTAATGCATAATCCATTTGAAAATATAAGTAATATATTCTATTAATAATAAATTTTTTCTAATAATTTAATTTTAATTTTTTTATAATCCTTAAGATTTTAAAATAATTCAAGTTTAAAATTATTATTATCAGTTAATTATAAATGTTGAAAATTAATTTGAATTTTTTTAATGAGTTTAGAATAATTTTATAATAAATTAAATTTATTTTCTTTAACAATTATTTAAAAATATTATACATTTTTAAAATTATTCTCATTTTATAGTTATTAACTTTAAATTTGAATAAATCTATAATACTTTTTAAATAATTTTAAAAAATAAACCTAATTTATTATAAAATTAAAAATCATTCTTTATTTTTAAATAGTTTATTTTGCAATTTAAAAAAACAAGACTCAAATCACCAGTTCAATTTAAATCATTGGTTAAATTGGTTCATGTCTAATTTGTTGATAACTTCAAGAAATATACTATTGATATATGTGCGTCAAGGCGTACAAAGGGTACTGTCTTGAAAAATTATTTCTACCTCTTTAGGATGATATCCTATTGTAGGAAGGTTGAATGGCAGTATAGCTCCAAGATACAATGACGATACTCGTTTGTAAGGCTGCAACCCAAGTACAACGAGTGTGTAGAACAACTAAAAAAAAGAATTAAGCAATGGTGATGACAGGATTTTTGTAGAGCAGAGAAGAATACAAGATGAGTAAGTAATGCTCGGTTAAGGCATGTATTTCAGTTAAAAAGTCTAAAACAAAGCCCAACTTGCGCATACCCGTGGGGGGGGTCCCCCTGTGTACGACGAAGCGCATTAAACGCTTTCCGGACCGAACCCCCACAATTGGGCTTGGACTGACTTGTTTTGTGCGCGAGGGAGGTCCTCATACTAACTTGTTATCCCACTCTATTATTGTTTCTATATATAAACAATTTAAGAGTTTTATAACTAGCCAATGTGAGATACTTGTATTTTGAAATATCTCACATAAGATACAACATAATTACTATATAATAAACTTGAAAATATTTAAACTATTAAAGGACAAAATTGAAACTCAAGGAGATGATGAGGTATTAGAAAAAATATAGAGATAATTGGTATTAGACTTAAAAGCACAGAGTATTGCACCTTCTGTCTTTTTAAAGCATTAATAATCACTACATGCTTCATTAATTTCACATAGATGAGATTATTAAAACATGGAATCTAATTCAATGCATTATACCAAAGCTAGTACATATACAATTAAATTAAGTGTCATGACCATGATCATCAATAAATGCATGCTAGCTCTTCAAAGAGGTCCTCTGTTTGACTGCTCTAAACTAGAATTTTTGTTATAATTTAATTAATTTGATTTAAAAATTATGTAACATAATATATTAATATACTTTTACGTAGAATATGATAAAATTATTTTTTTAATTATTCTGTAAAATATTAAATATTAAATTATGAATTTAAAATTTTTAAAATTTATTATTTTTATAAGAATAGAGATATATATCTATTAGGATACGGACATCCGTCTAAGAGGATGCGAATTTTAAATAAAATATTCGCAAATGATATGAATAAGATACGGATATTAATTCTTTTTGTAAGATGCGGATATAAATATTAAGGTATGTACCTTTGTTATCCCTAACCATAGATTTGAAGTTGAATTTTTTATATTTAAAAAATTCAACTTTAAATTTATTGCGAATAATTACTCAAATGATAACTATTAGGATACCATTACTTAGAGCATACAACAAACATATGTCAGGAGGAACTGTTAATCTAAAGATGTAAACTAGATCAAATATTTTATTATTATTACTATAAACATTTTATTAGTTGGAACATGATTGAGACAAAGAAGAAAAAGATACTTTGGTTTAGTATTGAAGAAAAGATCACGGCAACAAAATTTCATAGTAAAGTATAAGACATTCTTGGACTTCATGAATGGAAAGGCTACAAAAACAATATTAACTGACCAAAATATGTGGCATAAAAATGCAGTTGCCATTGTAATGCCCAGGATCAAGCACGCTTTCTGCATATGGCATATCGTTAATAAAGTTCACTGATTGATTTTCATTACTGCTTGGGTCAAAATATGATAAATGGAAAGCCTACTTCCAATAGCTTTATGATTTGTACTCAGTGGAGGATTTTGAACTAGGAAGGAAGGAAATGGTTGATAAATACGGACGACATGGAAATAAGCACATCATCAACTTTGCTCTGTTTTATAGTGAAAATTTGCGGAGCAGGAAAAAAGAGAGTGAGAGACTAGGTGGGAGATAAACTAGGGACGTAAAAAAGTAGTAAAAAAAAAGAATAGTGGAGAGATTGAAGTTAAGCTGAAAGGGAAAAATAGTGATTTAAAAAAAAAAAAAAGAAGAATTGGCAAAAATAGGCACGGGAAGAATATCAGGTGGTCAAAGAAATAAAAAAGAGAAACACGGAAGATCAGGTGGCCGAACAAATAGAAAATCTTATATGTAGTATAAAAAGGAAGGGAAGAAATTGCCTGCAGTTTTGGCAAACTGTTGACATCCACCTAGCCACCACCGCCGTTGATAACCACTACAAACAAACAAAGAACAATGTCATAGCAAACAAAAAGTAGCACAGAAACGCTTTCCAGCCATCGCGCAGCACAGAAACACGTTCTAGCCATTGCCTTGCCATCCTGTGGCTGACTTTGTGACGGAAATACTTCCCAGAACTGAAGTTATGCTTTGGAGATAGATGATTCTGGAGGAGCAATCAGATGAGTCATTGTCGCAATCTGAGGCGTTGGTGATGGATACAAATATACCAGATGACCAGAATGCTAATTTGGTCGAATCTGATTTACAGAGAAAGTTGGGCCACTTCTGTGAAGCACGAATGAAAAGCTAGAAAATCTACATGAGCTTACATTCACACAACAATGGGATTCAAGAAGCTTAAAAAGGCTACCCAAAATTTCACAGAAGAGATCAGGAGAAGCGGGAGAGGCTAGACTCGCATGATTTTTGCTGAATTCGGACCAACGAAACCTGCGCCAATAGAAACATTGATGCAAGCGGTTCATCTCTGACAAAAAATTATAGCTGAATGAAACATCCTCATCAGGCAGAAGAATTACCGTATTGAAATTCTTTCCTATTGCATTCTCTAGTCTGGTTATCGTTCTCCGATGTTCCAGTGTCGGTTTGAGCAGCAATACCGTCCAATATTGCAGCAAAGGTTACACAATTACTATTTTTTGCAGAAAAGTGAAAAGAAATAAAATTGCTCCCAGCCGTGAACTGCCACCAGCCTCTAACCAACCACTTGCCACCGCCGATCCGACCTCTCTTCTTTATCAATCACCGCTGCTGCCTTTCACCAAATCCGTGACTCTAGATTAATACCCAGGGAATTGGTGTTAATTTCTTGGTCCTGAGTTGAAGAAGATGGCTATTGCAAATAAGCCTAGCAACTGGAGCTGGATCATGGTAGATTTTAAAATATTGTGAAGCCCAATTTCATTTTTTAAGAAGCCCAACTAGTTTGACTCAATAAAAAGAAAATCTGTAAGGGTTTAAACAGAATTAAGTCCTAAGATAGCCTTTTGTATTTTATTTTATAAAATGAAATAAAATAAAATAAAATAAAATATTAGATAAACTCAAAAACTTATTCGGACTTTAAGTACGCATCAAACTCTAACTTAAAAACAAATAAAGATGTCTAAATAAGATTCTAAAAGGAAAGGGAAAGGAGAGCGGGGCGTATAAAAAGAAAGGAAGAGACAGAGAAAGGGGACCTTTTTTTTTTCTCACGTAATCAAAGAAATTTACTAGTTGATACTTGAGAGCAAAATTTAGGTATCAGCAGTTGGCGCTGCCTGTGGGAAAAAAAAGCCTAGCAACTGGACCTGGATCTTGGTAGATTTTAAAATATTGTGAAGCCCAATTTCATTTTTTAAGAAGCCCAACTAGTTTGACTCAATAAATAGAAAATCTGTAAGGGTTTAAACATAATTAAGCCCAAGATAGCTTTTTGTATTTTATTTTATAAACTGAAATAAAATAAAATAAAATATTAGATAAACTCAAAAACTTATTCGGACTTTAAGTACGCATCAAACTCTAACTTAAAAACAAATAAAGATGTCTAAATAAGATTCTAAAAGGAAAGGGAAAGGAGAGTGGGGCGTATAAAAAGAAAGGAAGAGACAGAGAAAGGGGACCTTTTTTTTTTCTCACGTAATCAAAGAAATTTACTAGTTGATACTTGAGAGCAAAATTTAGGTATCAGCAGTTGGCGCTGTTTGTGGGAAAAAAAAGCCTAGCAACTGGAGTTAGATCATGGTAGATTTTAAAATATTGTGAAGCCCAATTTCATTTTTTAAGAAGCCCAACTAGTTTGACTCAATAAATAGAAAATCTGTAAGGGTTTAAACAGAATTAAGTCCAAGATAGCCTTTTGTATTTTATTTTATAAACGAAAATAAAATAAAATAAAATATTAGATAAACTCAAAAACTTATTCGGACTTTAAGTACGCATCAAACTCTAACTTAAAAACAAATAAAGATGTCTAAATAAGATTCTAAAAGGAAAGGGAAAGGAGAGTGGGGCGTATAAAAAGAAAGGAAGAGACAGAGAAAGGGGACTTTTTTTTTTCTCACGTAATCAAAGAAATTTACTAGTTGATACTTGAGAGCAAAATTTAGGTATCAGCAGTTGGCGCTGTTTGTGGGAAAAAAAAGCCTAGCAACTGGAGCTAGATCATGGTAGATTTTAAAATATTGTGAAGCCCAATTTCATTTTTTAAGAAGCCCAACTAGTTTGACTCAATAAAAAGAAAATCTGTAAAGGTTTAAACAGAATTAAGTCCAAGATAGCCTTTTGTATTTTATTTTATAAACGAAAATAAAATAAAATAAAATATTAGATAAACTCAAAAACTTATTCGGATTTTAAGTACGCATCAAACTCTAACTTAAAAACAAATAAAAATGTCTAAATAAGATTCTAAAAGGAAAGGGAAAGGAGAGCGGGGCGTATAAAAAGAAAGGAAGAGACAGAGAAAGGGGACTTTTTTTTTTCTCACGTAATCAAAGAAATTTACTAGTTGATACTTGAGAGCAAAATTTAGGCATCAGCAATTGGAGTTGCCTATGGGAAAAAAAAGCCTAGCAACTGTAGCTGGATCATGGTAGAATATGCTACAAATTCTATTTTGCTACGGAGGTCTAACACGACTGCAACAAGTAGTAATTTATTTAATATTTATCAAACTTTTTCTTCATATTAGTAGCCATATTGCATAACAAATCATCTATAGCTAGCACAAAGTGTCTGCAAGTGTGTTTGAATCTTCCATATCTCATTAAAATACAAATGTGAAGTTACACTAGAGGAAGCACTAAACTTCAATGTTACCTCATAAAATGTCACCAAATATTTCATAAACCTTTTTGCTTTTCTCTAACATTGAAGAGTTCATGGCCCTAGTCTTGACTTTCCATTTTCCATTTTTTCAAAGTAAGGCAAATAAAGAGAATCATCATCTTGCATTCTATCAAAGGCTTTTTGAAATTTCAATGCACTTTCCAACATGAAATATGTTGAATTCCATCTTATAGGAACATCTAAGACAAGTGGTCCCTTGGATAAAATCTTCTCCTTCTTTTCACATATTTTGAATTTGACTAATCTTGCTGAGAAAGATCTAACATATTTCACAGCACTGCAAATACTGATTATTGTTTTATCCACTTCTTTCAATCTTTCACCAACAATTAAATTAAGAATATGTGTACAACACCTCAAATGCAAATGTTCACTATTTGCTATCAACCCATCAGCACTCCAATTTCTTAACTTTCTTCTAACATAATTTACTGCCACATCATTTGAACTTGCATTATCAATAGTAATGGTAAAAAATTCTCTCTATACCCCAATCCTATAAACATGCCTCAATCAATCTTCTAATTGTTGACCCTTTATGATTTGGAACTACAATAAAATTTAATATTCTCCTTTGCAAGTTTCAATCACTATCAATGAAATGAGTTGTGATTACCATATAGCTGATATTTTGAATGGAAGTCCATATGTCAATGATAATACTAATCTTTTTCCCAATTGCATAAAATATGTTCTTCAATACAGTTTTCTCATCTACATATAACTGAAGAACATCTCTTATAACTGTTCTTCGAGAAGGAATATCAAACTTAGAACAAGGAATTCTACAAAATTCTTGAAACCCTTCACCCTCCACAAAACTAAAAGGCAATTCATCAATAATAATCATTATGATCAATGCCTTTCTACATGTATCTTTATTAAATCCTATAGGCAAAAAGTTACTAGTAGCACTCTCATCACCATTACTTTTACCCTTCACAAATGTTAATACAATTTGCTTTTCATCTACCACGCTATTTTTATACGCATTACACCTACACAAATGCCTATGTAAAGTAGAAGTTCCAATGGTATTACTTTCACAAGGGAACTCTTTATGACAATAATTGTACTTAACTCTTTTTCCTCTTGCTAACTTGATGAAGGATCTCCATACATCAGACCTTAATCTCTTATGAATATTCATGTGTTGTCCCAAAGCAGTCTTCTTGACTTGTTCCATCTCCCTCATCAATATTACGCCTTTAGAAAGTAAACTCCATCTAAAAAATCAGAAGACAAATTAAACATAATTAGTACAAAGAAAAATACAAAACGAATGTAAATATATATATCATTACAAAACCAATATTTATCAAATTTTCATGTTTAGAAACAACCAAAAATTGCACAAAAACTATAGCTGTTCTAGGCAAAAAATTGCCTAGAAACAACAGTTATTATGAGCATAAATTTTCCCATAATAACAGCTATATCTGGGTACAAATTTGCTAAAAAATAACTGTTGTTCTAGGCACAAATTTGTCCAAAAATAGCTGTTGTTCTGGGATAATTTTGTCAAAATCAGCTACTGTTTTGGGGGAAAACATTGCTCATACGGTAGCTATTTTGAGTCATTTTCTTGCTAAATTATTTCTCAAATATCAAGAAAATAAAAGTTATAACCGTTTATTTTCATTATAATCGATCTTTTTCCAATAAAATCTCCCCATCATCATCAATTCATCATATAATAAGTTTAGTGAGTGTAAAATGTAAAGAATGAAAATTAAAATGAAAGTAAAAACAATAATAATTAAACTAACTTTACAACACTTAAGAATTGATTATGAAAACTTGGTGTACGAATTGGAGGTGGTTGGAGATAATGAGGAATTGTAAATCGGCCAAGAGGAGAAGAGGAGTTTGAGAAATTGCTTTGGTTTTATAATTGTCTAGGTTATCTTTTCTTTTTAATTTTATTAAACAAAATGACGTCGTTTTTTTAATAAAAATAAAAAAAATTAAAATTCTGGTTCAGTCCGAGTTTTTAAAAAAAACCGGCTCGAACATAATATTTTCATATTTTTTAATATCAAAACCAAATTGAATCGAATTATATGTGAGATTGGACCGAACTTGTTCGATCCGGGCTGGTTCAATCCAATTTTTCAAATTTTGAGTTTGTTTGCACAGTCCTAATATATATTATAGAGCATTGGGTGAATATTATATAATTTGTATATGAATATTATATGCACACATCTTGGAGCACTAGGTGCTGTCTGAAATAATAATGGAAAAAGATTGGAAAGCATGGGAAGAAGAAAAAATAGTGGAGAACGGTGTTGGAAAAAGTTTACGGTGGTGTTAAATAATTTAGGGCAGCATAAAAAATTATTTGTAGTGTTTTAAAAAAAAATGAGAGAGAGAGAGAGACGGTTTATCTTGAAATTTTTGGGTTGAATGAGTCCGAAGTTATGGTTTCATGGTCTAAATATAGAGAGATTCAAGTAAAGAGAAGACTTTTGTTAAGTATTTCAAAAAAAAAAAATGCGTGAACTGTTCTTCCCAGCACGAGTAAGGCTAGGATTTGTCAAAGGTTGCTCTATTTTTGTGTTTGTTGCAACTTATGCTGTTAGATACTGGTGGAGTTTGCTGTTTTTCTGCTACTGTATGTTGTTTCTTCCTGCTGCAGAATACTATTTTCATGCTGTAATATGCCGTTTGCCGCTGGAATTTTCTGTTTACGGCTGCAAAAATGCTGTTTTCTTGCTGCACTATGTTGTTTGCTGTTTTGCTACTGGAGTTACTATTTCCCTACTCAGTTTAGGTCAGTTTAGGTCAGATCAGATCAGTTCATATCAGTGCATTCGATCGGTGCCCCAGACTTCAGATCGTTGTTAATATGGGCTTTTAAAGGCAACAACAACGCACTACTACGAGCAGCAGTAGTGACAACAATCAAAAATAAAAAAAGCATATTCAAGAATTTTAAAAGTTTTCTTAACATAGACTCTATGAAGATATACTATGCTCAGTTGGCTCAGTTGCTTCTGACCTGACCTGGTTTACGATTACCGCTGATTTGATCTGGTGCTACTGATCTGATCTTGACTTTGCCTAGCTGCTACAACACTTGACAAATTATCATGTTGAAGCCAATCAAATTTCTAGCACAATCACATCTTCAGCAGCATTGTGTTTGTTGCTTTACTAGCTATTGATATGGCTGTCTCTCCTCTGAAATTGCTAATTCCACAATCAGCACCTTTTTGTAATAAAAATTTGCAGGCATCAGTATGACTCTCTTTAGCTGCAAGCATGAAAGGCAAGTTTCCAATCGGTGATGCAAAGTGAAGAGCTCTAAATTCCTTGTAGCCGTCAGTTCGTGAGCAAGAACAGCATCAAGCAAAATCTCTTCAAACAGAGATATTACACCAGCATTGACATGCCATAGCAAGATAGGAACAACTGTCTGCATCCCTCTCCTTGATACTGACATCAGCCCCATAATTTATCGGAGTTTGAATGCCTCTATATGGTCAGCCTTTACTGCAATCATAACAGTAACAAAGTACAGCAAGGAGAACACTTCAGCATTGGCCTAAATCAGCACCTGAAATTATTAGCTCAAGGAAACAATTAGCCTGATCAGCTTTGGCAGCTAACAACAGAGCCGTGTCAAGTTTCAGTCCTTGAATTAATTTGGCAACCATGCAAGATCAATTGTTTTAGAATGGGAAGGCATCCTGTTCTATCAGCCAAATGAAGGAGATTGGGTGTTGAAGCAGAAGCTTTTAGATTTCGCCACTTGCTTCATAATATTCAATTACACAGTAGACTCTATTATATGGCTCACCTAAACATGCACCCACTCTCAGTTGCTCATTTAATCTTAAAACTCGTAATAGATAAATCCTGTATTTAACGATGAATTAAATTTTTATTTATCAAAACCTGTATGTATTCATGAAAACTTCAAGAATATATGTTAATATACTTTAAAAATTTTAAAAGATTATATTAATTTTGATATTGTTAAACTTACCAAATTAAAGGAAAATACATAAGTAATATTTGTACTCATCTTAATTTTATTTTAAATATATAGTAGTTAGTTTTGAATTAAATTATATAAATATGATTAAAAATATATGTAAGTTCAAATAATTAATAATTATTATTTAATTCCTAAAAGAGTTACTGATGTAGGACAAAATTAGTCTTTTATTTTTATTTAATATGTTATTTTTAATTTCTTAATTTTCTTTGTTTGGTAGGAGTTTATTTTCCTTATTAGGGTAGGCTTAGGTTTTTTCTATTATAAATAGGGAGCCTATAGTATTGTTTAGTTATCTTTTATTTAATAAAATTTTATTCAAAAACTTGTGAAATTTTTGTTTTGTTTTATCTTCACATTCCCACTTTGTCAATTGGTATCAAAGCAGGAGTTGCAATGGTGTGTAACAGTGATACGAGAAGCAACTATTCTATTAACGATGTTCAGGGGGTGCAGGCACTAATGGTGAAGGCTATTCATGCGATAACCATGGAAGCCAGAAGGGCAGCCGCTAGAGAATTCGCTCAAACTTTTCGTTAAGAATTAGCAGATATTGATCGAAGGTTAGAGAGGCTGGAACAAGGCGGCAACAAGATGGTTGAACATGAGCGTAGAGGGGCAGACGGCATCCCACCCCGTGGTTTGATGCCAGTGCCACAACCACTTGGCATTATTCACGACAGAACTCAGAGAGGTGAAGATTCAAATTAAGATATAATTGATCGAGGTTCTGTTAGAACACATGGAAGTGGAAAGTATAGTGATTATAAGGTAAACTTAGACCTTCTTGTGTTTAAAGGGAGTTTGCACGTAGAAGACTTCCTTGATTGGTTGGCAGATGTAGATAATTCTTTCGATTATATGGACATCCCAGATGAAAGGGAAGTAAAATTGATAGCCATGAAGTTGAAAGGGGGTGCATCCGCTTGGTGGCAGTAGGTTTAAAATAAACAACAATGTGAAGGAAAGGATATAATTAGGTCTTGGGAGCGCATGAAACAAAAGATTGAAGACCCAATATTTGTCCTCTAATTATGAGCATGACTTATTTAAGCAATTAAATAATTGTCGACAAGAGAATTGTTCGGTCGACGATTATGCTGAAGAATTTCATTGGTTATGTTCTAGAAATAATTTGAAAGAGTCAAAATCGCAATTAGTTGCCAAACTCAGTGCAGGGTTACAAACTAAGATACAAGATCAGCTTGACATGTATACGATTTTGAATTTTTTGAAAGTTGTGACTAAGGCAAGGAAATTGGAGAGGCAATTAAAGCGACCTATTATTAAATCACAGGTTGTAGCACGTCAATACTCGAATTCGCCAAACCAAGTACCACCAAATAAGGGGTGTAGCACAAAATATGGGTGGAGGAGAAACTAGGCAAAAGGGTAACCTGCGAACTGCTCAACAACAAACTAATAACCTATATGCGAAATCAAGGCCAAGCAAATGTTATAGATGTCAATAGCCTAGGCGTAGATCTAATGAATACCCATAATGGGGGAAAAATAAAAGTGTGATGCATTATGTAGGAGTTGCGACAGAAGATGAAGATGGCGATTATAATGACGGGGAAGAGGTTGATGTGGTTGATGGTGATGAAGGAGAAGATATTTCTTGTATTGTACAGAAGTTGTTATTAGCACCAAAAAGGGAGAAGAGACGCAACGAAATAAGATTTTTCGTACGAAGGGAACAATTAAAAATAAGGTTTGTAAGGTGATAATTGACATTGGTAGTAATGAGAATATAGTATCAAAAGTATTAGTGAATGCCTTGGATCTACCCATAGAAAAACACTCTTCACCTTACAAAATTGGCTGGATCAAAAAGGGAACTGAAACACTTGTAACTGAAGTGTGTAAACTTCCTTTTTCAATTGGAGAGTTTTATAAAACTGATGTATTGTATGACGTTGTGGATATGGATACATGCCATGTATTGTTGGGAAGGCCGTGGCAATATGATATTGATGTGATGCATAGGCGATGACAAAATATTTATGAGTTTTGGTGGAATGAGAAGAAGATAGTATTGGTGCTGACAAGTGAAACCAATGTGGCACAAAGAGTTTTTGAAGTAGAGGGAACAAACTTTTTAACTGTAATTGAGGGATATATGAAGGAAGATTGTGAGGGTTGTATGATAGTAGCAAAGGATGAGGAATTGAAACTGATGGTAGAGGTTCCTAAGGTTGTATAGCCATTATTATATGAATTTTCTGACATAGTTCTAGAGGAGATGCCAAACGGTTTACCACCTATGCAGGATATATAACATAACATTAATTTTGTGCCTGAAGCTACTTATCCCAACTTGCCACATTAAAGAATGAGTCCAAAAGAGCATGAGATCTTGCAGAAAACAGGTGGATGAACTACTAAAGAAAGGGTTTATTCGGGAGAGCAAAAGCCCTTGTGCAGTTCCCGTGCTTCTAGTCCCTAAAAAGGATGGTAGTTGGCGAATATGCGTAGATAGTAGAGCAATCAACAAAATAACCATTAGGTATCGGTTTTCGATTCCGTGGTTACAAGATATGCTATACCAGCTTGGGGAAGCAAATGTGTTTTCCAAACTTGACTTGCATAGCGGTTACCATCAAATTCGTATCAAACATTCAGATGAGTGGAAGACGGCATTCAAGAGTAAATAGGGCTTATACGAATGGATGGTCATGCCTTTTGGTTTGTCAAATGCACCAAGCACTTTTATGCGGCTTATGAATCAGGTATTGAAGCATTTTGCTTTCAAGTTTGTTGTGGTATATTTTGATGACATCTTAATTTATAGTAGTGATGAGGATAGCCATTTAGTGCATTTGAGGGAAGTGTTTAAAGCACTTAGGGAAAATAAGTTATTTGTCAACTTGAAGAAGTGTAATTTTATGTAGCGCAATTTGGTATTTTTGGGGTTTGTAGTTGGTGCTGACAAGCATTACGGTTGATGAGTCTAAGGTTAAGACCATTCGAGATTAGCTTACTCCAAAGACTGTCAGTGAAGTGAGGAGTTTTCATGGGTTAGCAACATTTTATCGTTGATTTATTTGTAATTTTAGCACCATCGCAGCACCTATTATTGAGTGCATGAAGAAGGAAAAATTTAGTTGGGGTAATGAACAAAATAAAAGTTTTATCATCTTGAAGGAAAAACTCTGTACAGCTCTTCTATTGACACTGGCTAACTTTGACAAAGTATTTGAGGTAGAGTGTAATGCCTCAGGAATAGGTATTGGTGCTGTTCTCATTCAGGAGGGTAGACCTATAGAGTATTTCAGTGAAAAATTGTGTGATACTAGACAGAAGT
Source organism: Melia azedarach (assembly GCA_028052125.1). NCBI lineage: Eukaryota > Viridiplantae > Streptophyta > Magnoliopsida > Sapindales > Meliaceae > Melia > Melia azedarach. The sequence continues at coordinate 10,924,310 of CM051398.1, read as the reverse complement.
GGCCTACATATCACCAAGCATTGACGTATATCAATAGTCAACATCATTTGAATAAAGTGCATGCTAGGTGGGTGTCATTTATGCAGAAATTTACATTTGTTGTGAAGCACAAGTCTGGGCAGCAGAATAAGGTAGCTGATGCTTTGAGTAGACGAGCTACTTTGCTGGTAACATTGAGCAATGAAATAATTGAGTTTGAGGTAGTGAAAGAGCAGTATGCAACTGATGAAGATTTTCACACAATTTGGGATCTATGTAACCACGATCAGTGAACAACATATTTTCTTATTCATGACAGTTATTTGTTTAAAGCCAACAAGTTATGCATTCCTTGTTGTTCTTTGTAGGAACAGTTAATACGAGAGTTACATGGTGGCGGTTTAGCTGGTTATGTGGGGTGGGACAAGAGAATTGCTTTGGTGGAAGAGAGATAATATTGGCCACAAATTAAATGAGACGTAGAAAGAATTGTGCAAAAGTGCCAAGTGTGCCAAGTTGCTAAGGGACAGGTTCAGAACACTGGATTGTATATGTCGTTGCCTGTGCCTAAAAATATTTAGGAGGATGTGTCGAGGGACTTTGTGCTAAGATTACCGAGTACCCAACGAGATAATGATTCTACCCTTGTTGTTGTGGATTGTTTTTCAAAGATGGCACATTTTATTGCTTGTAAAAAAACTGGTGATGCAACTCATGTGACGGGATTATACTTTAAGGAAGTGGTTCATTTACATGATATTTCTAAGAGTATTACTTCATATAGGGATGTTAAGTTTCTTAGTCATTTTTGACAAATTTTATGAGGAAAGTTTGATATGAAATTGCAATATAGTAGTTCTTTTCACCCTCAAACTGATGAGAAAACAAAGATGGTCAATCGAACATTAGGAAATATGTTGTGTTGTATTTGTGGGGAAAAGCCTAAACAATGGGATGTAGTGTTGCCTCAGGGAGAATTTGCTTATAATAGTATAATGAATTCATTCGACTGACAAAACTCCATTTAAGGTGGTTTATTTGCAGCCACCCCGACATGCATTAGACTTGGTGACTTTACCAACTTTGCCAGGGGTTAGCAAGGCTGCAGAAAATATGGCAGAGAAAGTACAAAAAATACATGAAGAGGTTTGTGCTAGTTTAGAAGCTACCAACGAGAAATACAAATAAAATGCAGATCAACATGGACGACAAAAGGTATTCCAAGAAGGTGATTTGGTAATGGCTTACTTGCACAAAAATCGATTTCTTGGGATTCGAAACAAGCTGCAAAACAGAAAGTATGGTCCATTTCGAGTTGCAAGGAAGATTAATGATAATGCTTATGTGTTACAGCTACCGAATGAATGAAATATCTCAAACACTTTTAATGTAAGCAGACTTGTATGAGTATCATGAAGATGAAATGTTATATCCAGAGAACTTAAGAATAAGTTCACTTCTAAGTGGCGGGGAGCTAATGTAGGACAAAATTAGTCTTTTATTTTTATTTAATATATTATTTTTAATTTCTTAGTTTCTTTTGTTTGGTAGGAAGTTTGTTTTCTTTATTAAGGGTAGACTTAGGTTTTCTCTATTATCAATAGGGAGCTTATAGTATTGTTTAGTTATCTTTTATTCAATAAAATTTTATTCAGAAACTTATGAAACTTTTGTTTCGTTTTATCTTCGCGTTTCCGCTTCGTCAGTTACTTTTAAAAAATAAAAGAAAATTTTAAAAAAGTTACTTTACACTTTATAATACAAAAAGTAGATTTCATAATTTTTTACAAAAATACCCATACCCATTAAACACCTAATCCACCTCTTGTTTGTAGAAAGAAAATTAGTAATGTATGACTAAATCAAGAGACTCTCTCTCTCTCTCTTATTTGTATTTATATACATTACATCAAACCTAACAAAAAAATTCTTTTACAAATTCAATTTTTTTGGGAACAATACAACAGAATTAATAATTTAGAAATAAACTAAGAGCAATATTAGTCTTTTTCTATCAAATTTACCAAATACCCCCTATCATTAAGACTCAATGCAGTGAAAACTGACTTTTTTCTAAGTCTATTTGCCTTTGATTTCGAAATTGTAGTAGAAAAATTCTAACATTTCAAACTTAGATTTGATAGAATGATATTGAACAATATTGACTTATAGTATAATAATAATAAAATAAAATTGTAACTGTAGAATAAAGAAATTTAATATGTACTTATTAAAATTTAAGAAAATGGTAGATACACTCTAAACTTTAGGATAATTAAATATTCTTAAAATTTGACAAAATAAATAAATATCCATATAATGGAATGAATAAAAATTATACATCTGTATTTTAATTGGATTTGATATTATCATTTTTATTCCCATACTTTGATGAAATAACAAATTTAAAAATATAATTTTAATAATTTAGTCCCCACTATCTAGGATGACATATGAATGTGCATGCTCATATGGAAATGTCTCGGTAATGCTTGCTCGATTTTCTCTTTGTGGTTTGTCATGAAAATGATGCATTCTTTACAATACCATGACCATAAATAATCAATAAAATTGAGCAGTCTAGAGAGTGTCATCTTGTTGTTATCTCCCTAATATTAATATCCTCTATCACGATCGTGGATCGACTTAGCCTAGAAAGCAACATAAACCAAAGGTCTGAGTTCGGTTTAAAAGTTGTTAAATCCAAGCCATAGATGTCGAATATCAAATGATTAGTCATAGCTATAATCAAGCTAACTTGCCTATTCCTGGAGGACTATATAACGAGTATCCCTATTTCAAAGCTTTCCAGTTCTTCTATAGTATCATTCTTGTCAAGATCCTTAATATATTCAAATAATTTAGTTCTAGTGGGTAGTTTAGGTCATACTAATATTTTAATAGTTTGTATTCTAAACCTATATAGTGGCATGTTGATTACAACTCTTGAATTCAATTCAATACAACCAAGCATCAAAAATCATATTTTCTCCACAAATATTAACATGGTATCAGAGTGAAGGCTTTCTGAATTCCTTTTGCACTGGTTCATTGTTACGTAGTTGATTTATTTCACATAGTATATGCTATCAATTTAGTGTCATGTCACAAAAATTTAAAAATAGCAATAGTTCCTTCATTGGTGGGTAATGTGTCAAATTCAAATAAAAATCAAACAAAAAAAACGTGGAAGGAAAAATGTTTGTTACGATTCAATTAACATCATGATTGGGACCGAGCTAGCTAATACTAACATTAAATCAACGTGTTTATCACATCATGAAAATATCTTAAATTTATGGCGATGAAGACTAATAGTAATATCTTTAAATTTCTGTAAAATATACGTCAAAATCATGTTAATTGCTTAATTTCAACATATTGCATATATAAAATAAATTTTGTTTCTTTGTAACCCAACACTACTTACCAATCCGAATTGACCAATAAATATAAAAATTATTATAAATAGCTTTGTTTGTTGAAATAATTCTACCAATAATTATTATTCGCACTACATATTCTTTTGGGCGTATATTTAATTTATTTTTAGATTAAATTATCATTCTCAGTTCAGGACAGAACGTGATAAATAACAAAATTTTATATAAAAATACAAATGGTAAATATATATGATTGTAATTAATTCTACGCCACCCAAACTCTTCTATATCCACTAATTATCACAAATTACTCAATTTGCAGAATACCAAGTTCTTCATTGTTATGTTTGTGAGATTGGAAATAATTGTAAATTTGCTTCCAAAATAATTGTAAATTTATAAGTTAACACAAATTCAGTAAAAACGAGTTTACCCATCCTTTTCAATTTGAAGAAACTTGGAGCATTACTTTTTGGAAAATGAACGCCACGTACTATCCAATAACATGCATGCATGCATTTAAATTACAAAAGTCAACATTGGCGTACGTGTAATATCTGGATTAAATTATTATTTCTCATTCAGGAGTGCATATAAATAGTCAGAACATAGAGCATCTAAAGCACCACGCACACCACTTGAATATTCTATACGTACATGTCCATTATGTCTTCTCAAGTTTCAGCGGCTTCTATTTTAATCCAAGATGATGATCAGCAGAACTCTAATCGCCACTCGGCAAATTATCATCCTACCCTTTGGGGGGATCATTTTCTTGCATATGCGAACGACTCCATGGTAATTTAATGAATTACCATGCATGCTTCTTTAATCAGATGATCAGTATTTAATTAATATATATGAATATTTCTGTAAGAAACAGTTGATGAGCCACATTCTTCCAACCTTCTATATATTTAAATTTTGGTGCTAGTACTGCATGTTTAATTGATTTTGACACTGTGATCCTTTGTTTTGCAGACAATTGATCCTGCAACAAGGGAAGAGTACGAAGAACTAAAACAAGAAATAAGGAGACTGATAACTCCTAATATAGATCAGCTGGTCAAGAAATTGCACCTTATTGATACAGTACAACGCTTGGGTGTGGCTTATCTCTTTGCAAAGGAGATCGAAGATGAATTGGAGAAAATACATAATCTCCTTTATATTGAGAGTGATGATGATCATGATCTCTACACTGTTTCTCTTGCCTTTCGACTATTGAGACAGCAGGGAATTAAGATTTCATGTGGTAAGTAATTAAATTTAACTATGTTAATTGAAAAATCCTCGTGCAAATTTTTTATTAATTAAATTAATTTCTCTGAATTAATTAATTATATGCAATCAGGTGTATTTGAAAAGTTCAAAGATGAGGAAAGTAAATTCAAGGCAACGTTGATAAGTGATGTTCAAGGCTTGTTAAGCTTGTATGAGGCAACACATCTAGCCATTCCTGGAGAAGATATTTTGGATGAAGCCATTACTTTCGCTACTACTCATCTTAAGTCAGCAGTACCACATGTATGCTCTAATCTTGCAGAACAAATAAATCATGCTCTCCATCGTCCTCTTCGCAAAACCTTACCAAGGTTAGATACATTGTACTTTTTGTCTATCTATCCGAGAGATGACTCGTACAATAAAACTTTATTGAAGTTTGCAAAGTTGGACTTCAACATATTACAAGCAACACATCGGAAGGAACTAAGTACCGCTACAAGGTTAGTTCGTTTAATTTTATATATTAATAAATTTCCTCAATTGATTTATTTATGAATATGGTTCTATTACTTAAGAATGTTTTAATATGAAGTTTAATTGAATTTCAGGTGGTGGAAAGTTTTAGACTTCACTAATAAGGTGCCTTATGCAAGAGACAGATTAGTGGAGCTATATTTTTGGATATTAGGAGTTTACTTTGAGCCGAAGTATGCATTGGCTAGAAAAATTATGATTAAAGTAATTTATATGGCATCTATCATAGATGATACATATGATTCCTATGGTAGTTTTGAAGAGCTCAAACTCTTTACTGAAGCTATCGAAAGGTAACTGTACATAATATATATAATTTTGTTTAAATTAGTTATTTAATTTTTAGTATGATTATTTGGTAACTTTCAGATGGGACATTGGCACTATAGATATACTTCCAGAATATATGAAGATAATTTATAAGACACTCTTAGATATTTATGACGAAATTGAGGAAGAATTGGCCAAGCAAGGAAGATCATACCGCCTTCATTATATGAAAGAGAAGGTAGGCAATTAATTTCTAGCTTCACGATTTCTATATATTCATAAATTAATATTTTTTTTCTCTTAATTTCTTTTGTTCGATGATATATATATCCAGTTGCAAGAACTAGTTTCGATGTACTTTGTAGAAGCCAAGTGGTTCAATGAAGGTTATGTTCCAACAATTGATGAATATATGGAGGTTGCACTTATAAGTTGTGGCTACTTAATGCTGGCAACAATTTCCTTCCTTGGCATGGGTGATGTTGCCACTAAGGAGAGTTTTGAATGGATATCTAGTAACCCTAAGATTGTGAGAGCATCATCTGTTATTAACAGGCTCATGGATGACATAGTTTCTCATAAGGTAAGTACCATATATGCACACTTAATTAACTTTATTAGTTAATTGATCCTAGCTACATATATAATTAATTAATTCCATGTATATGTATATATATATATATATATATATATAGTTTGAGCAAAGCAGAGGACATGTTGCCTCCGGTATTGAATGCTACACGAAGCAGCATGGTGTTTCTGAGGAAGATGTAGTTAATGTGTTTCGTAAGGAAGTTGAAAATGCATGGAAAGATATGAACCAAGAGTTGCTCAAACCAACAGCTTTCCCTATGCCTCTGATGGAACGAGTTCTAAATTTAGCACGTGTGATTGATTATTTATACAAGGATAGTGATAGCTACACCAATGCTCATTTGGTTAAAGACCAAGTTGCCTCATTGTTGAGAGATCCTCTTCCTCTTTGAAAAGCTAGCATACGTTTCGATCTGTTGATCATGATCATCACACTTAATTTAAGTATATGTGTACTGAGTTTGGAATAATGCATTGGATTAGATTCCATGTTTTAATAACCTCCTCTATGAAATAAATAAAGCATTTAATTATTGTCAATGCTTTAGAAATTAGAATAATTCATTTTGTAGTGTTACTATACACTACTTTATAATCACATTCACTATTATACAAATTTAAAGACAGAGACTTTTTCGGAATTGAATCATAACAAATTAACAAATTTAATGACTTTATACTGATTAATAAAATATCGAGAGAATGAAGGATACCCTCTTCACGTTTGATTTAATTATCCAAATCTCCCTATATTTTTTCAAATTATCTTTTTGAGGATAAATTTATTTTTAAAATAAAAAAATTATATTAATAAAATATAGTAATTGAAAAGTTAATTTATTTCTAAAAATTAAAATAAAATTAAAAAATTATAAGTAAAATTATCTTTTAATAATTAAAATTTATTTTTAATATTATTAAAAAATTATAAAGAAAATTTATTTCTTAATATTTTATAATAAAATAAAAAAATTAAAGTATTCTACCAAATCCCTGATCCTAATCCCATCTTCACTTCCCTTATCCATTGTGGTGCAAATAGAAAAATTTCTTCTTCTTTCTTCCTACATAAAGTGGTATTCTTCTTCTTTTACATCTAATTCTTTTGGTGGCTGCATTTCATGATTTAGAACACTCATAATACATAATACATTAAATGTCACTTAAAAGAAAAAATAATTGTGATTAGAGGTATAATTAACAAATATTTAAAAATTTAAATTAATTCAAATAGAATACATTTTTATTAAATTGATTCTGTGTGCTTCTATTGTGACTAGAGATATAATTAATGTGTATATTAATTGTGATTAGATAGAGAATTAATAAATATTTTTAATAATTATTTTCATTTTTAATTAATTTATATACATGTATAAAAGTAGTTTAATTTTGTCTTTGTTATAACTTTTACATGTTAGTATTATTGAGGATATTTTTCTAAAAGTTCACATTTTCTATTAAATTTACTGAAGATTCCTAACGGCAAGGGGGTTTTGGATATTTTATTTTAGTAAAGAGAAAATGTAGTAAGTTTAGGACCAAAGGAGGGGGGGGAAAGATAAATATAAAATATCCAAAATTTATACATATATTTGGGACTAAAATTTTAAACTTAAACAAGTTTATCTTATTTTATTATTTTAAAAAATTTAGAAATAAAAATATTATCTATTCAAACTAGAATATTAACAATTAAATTAGATAAACTTATATATTAAGATGCTACTAACCTTCTTTCTATTTTTTTTTATCTTTCTTAGTATTTATTTCAAATTAAGATAATGATTTTTTTTAAATGTTTTAATCAAAATTATATTAAACTATTAAAAAAGAATATAAAAGTATATATATTATTCGTTATATTTACGCAGCATTAAATTTAATTCATATATTATAATTTCTTAATTTATTTTATTTAAAATTTTTCTTTATTCTAATTTTTAAGTACTGTTAACCATTTTTTTCTTGCCTTATTTACATTTTTCCTACTTATTAATTCTTAAAGTTTTAATTTGAATAAAAATCTAATATTTTTCAAAAGTCAGGAGAATATGTATATAGAAATATCTAAATAAATTAAGATAAACCTACATAAGTATTTTGGGATAAAAAAAAGAATAATAAATTATAATATGTGAATTAAATTTATATTATGTCAATAAAAATAATATAAACTTTTTAATATACATCAAATAGATTATTATACATATTTTTTTATGATTAATACATACTAAATTATTAACAAGATAGTCGAAAAAAACGTTACAAGCATTTTAGTATGTAATATTATCTAAATTTTTTGTTAACATTTTAATTTAAATAAGTAATATTTTTATTTCTAATTTTTTAAAAATAATAAAGTAAAATAAATTTTTTTAAGTTTAACATTTTAATCTCAAATATATTAGAAATAAAGACTGAATTACATTAGTTAAATTTATGAATTAAAATAAAATCATCCTAACAAGTCAAATTAACATATAATTCCATGTGGTATCTTGCTATTTTCTTGAAACGCAGAGGAATGTTATTTTAGTTTCTCAAAACTTAATGTGACCGATAATTTATTAATAAAAGGAAGTTGTACTAAAATTTAACTTGATCGGCAAATTTTAATAAAAGAAAATTGTCTTAAAATTTAACGTGATAAATAGTTTTTGTATTTTTAATTCATAATAAATAGTTCTCAATAAATTATGATATATAGTATTTTGAACTATTATTTGTTTAAGAGAAATGAGTGTGAAGGGATATTATTTTATTTTATTAAATTAAATTGTCCTTTTATAGTTAATTACACAATGAATATATTTGTAATAATTTTTGTTTATTAGAGGAAGGGTGCTTTGTGTAAAATTAGGATGCAAATAGATCTACTCATAAAATTTGAACTAAAAATTAAAGAATTTTTTTTTCATAATTTTTATATGATTTTTGGATAATCTCTAAAAATTAAAACTTTCAATTCAATAATTTTATCTTGAGTAAACATAAGAGAAAATGAATAAAAATTGAATGATACATAATAAAAGAAAATTAGAAACGAGAAAGAGCACAAATAAATGATTTTTAAAATCGTAAGAAATATATCATTCACTTAATAAATAATTAAAATTTTATTTTATCAAAACCTACAAATTACTGAACATATATGTTTATGCAAACTTCAAGAAGATATATCAATACGCTTTTAAAATTTTTTTAAAAAATTATCTTAATTTTGATATTGTTAAACTTACCAAATAAAAGGAAAACATAAGTAGTATTTATACTTATCTTAATTTTTTTTAAATATATAATAAAATAGTTTTTAACTAAATTATATAAATATGATAAAAATTATATTTGAGTTCAAATAATTAATCAGTATTATTTAATTCCTAAAACAGTTAAGAAAGAGTCATTTTCCAAAATAAAGGAAAATTTCAAACAAGTTACTTTACACTTTGTAGTATAAAAGTGAGTTCATAAGTTTATTAGAAAGAAAAAAAAATAAAGCATAGACAATAATTTTAAAACAATATCTACATAATAACCCCAAAGGTTTCTCAGAAGATTTATTATTCATCTTAGATTTAGAATTAGCTCCCAATGAAAGCGTATAGCAGGAAACGACCTACGGTGATATGGAAAATAATTATTTTTAAAGATGATGTGGTTAAAATAAAAATAAAAATTTTAAAATATTAGTTTCTTCTAATATTTTAAAAACTATTTTTTATTAAAATTAAAAAAAAATTAGAGAGCTATATTATTTTTAATTAAAAGAATTACTAAATTAAACAAAAAAGATGAAAAGGAGACTATGAATATGAGCATTTAAATAGAAGCTTTTATTCGTGTCAAATGTTTTAGGACATACAAAAATAAAATGTAGATGACAAAAAATTTCACACGATTTATATCGCCTGAGATGAAAATTAGCAATGTATGATTAAACTGAAGCTTCCTCTCTCTCATTTGTATTTATATTAAAAAAAATTTAAGGTAATATATGAAATATAAATAAGCAACTCAAGAGGGTGGGTGAATCGGGTTTCTAATAAAATTTCAATAAATTCGATTTTCAACCCAAATAATCAACTCATTCAATCCAAAACACAAATAGAGGAGTTTAAAGGCTAGAGAAATAAACACACGAATTTATAGTGGTTCACCAACAACTTGCCTACACCACTCCTTCAAGATTCTCTTGAAGTGTTTACTAACAATAAGCCTTGATTTAATAAGACTTCACAATTTTACAATCTGGGGTTTTATATTCTACAACGCTTACAAAGTTTTGCTTTCCCCAAACACTACAATCTCTCTAAACCAAGTGAAATATCCACCTCTTTCACTTTCTTACAACAAAAATAAAATTGAATATTAAAGAAAGACTGACAAGAATAATCTTTTCAAATTGTGGATAATAAAACTTAAGAACTCTTGAAGATTCTAATATATATGTGATAATATATAGCTCAAGATTATGTTGCTTCATCTTGTAGTGACTTCGTATTGCTGAAAGACGTTTTTGTAAAAGTGTTTTATGGAAGTTTGATGTCCCCAATTTATATTAAGTTAAAAAACTAGTTGTTAGAGACATAAAATTTCAAATTTTCGAGCATGTCAGTGGACCAAAGAATCCCTTTTGCTCGACCAAGGAAATGACAGAAAGTTAGTGTTGAAAACTCAAAAGATCGCTTGACCAACTGGTTCAGTTCGGTCGACCAACCCAAGACTCTTACATTCTGTCACTGGTTCGGTTGGTCTAATCTGGTTCAGTTGGATCAAGGTATTATTCTGAATCGGTTTTTTAGCAAATTTGAAAAGTTTACATTTTGGTCTATTTCAAGGTTTGAAAAACTTATAATTTGGTCTAGATTTTAAGGTTTTAAATACTTGGATTTTGATTCAATTTGAAAGGTATAAAAATAATTTTGAGCTTAACACAATCATCCTGAACAATTAATATACAATAAAAAATATATTTATGAAAGCACAAGGAAATACTACACTTGTATCTTGATTTGTTCTTCCTTTGCTTGGATTGGACGTCGTATGTTGTAATCATCAAAATCCGGGTTTATGTGACTTCAAGGTCAACAATATATGTGTATGTATATATATACATATATATATATATATATATATTAATTACAACACCCCTAACAAAAAATTTCTTTTACAAATTCATTTTTTTTAACAATATTCAAACAAAATTAATAACATAAATAAACTAATTACAGCGATATTAATTGCTTTATTTTAGTGACTTGTAAATTTAACCACTCCCTCTCTTTTGTATCAAATTTACCAAATACCCTTCTATCTTGAAAAATATTTTTCTAAGGGCGTAATAGTGTCCTCTTGGCTTTGATTTTGAAATCATAGTAGTAAAATTCTAACATTTGGGACTTGGATTTGACATATTAATAATAATAACATTGTAACTATAAAATAAGAAAATTTGACATGTACTTCTTGAAATTCATAAAAGGGGTGAATGTACTCTAGAGATGATTACATATCCTTAGAATTTGACGAAATAAAGTGACATCCTCGTAATTAGATGAAAATTAAATGTTTATAGTTGAATTAGATAAGATATTATTATTTTTATCTTTAAACTTAGATTAAATAACAAATTTGAAAATAATTATTTCAATTTTAATAATTTAGTCCTCATCTATATTAGGACAATTCAAATTATTGTGTCTTATTCGTGTCGTGCCAACTGAGAACAAACATATTTTAAGCTAACCTAAACTTGACCCATTTAATAATTATATCAAGAATTGAGATCCTGGCTTCGATCCTTGCCATTGTAAATGGTAAGGATTATTTTCCACTTAGAGTGGAGTGGGGTCCACCATATTAAAAGTGTGGATAGAATTTCCTTCATCGTGAGGATATTGTGAGGGTAGACATTACCCAAAAAAAAGAATTGATATCCTAACTTGATCTATTTAATAATCGTGTTACTCGTCTCGTTTAGCATATTTTTTTAATATAATTTAATATATATTATGAAATATTTATAATATTACCTTCCCATATACTAATAAATCTCTACACCCAAATAGGACCCAAATTATTAATTGTGATACATCATTATGACCTGTTTATTAATCGTATCATTTTAAATTAATTCAAATCCGTTAATTTCGTGTCATGTTCATGTCGAGTTGATGGATCATGCCAAAAATTATCCCCCCTACCACTATCTAGAAATGACATATGAAAGTACACACTCATCAGACAACATCTTAGTAATGCTTGGTTAAGTTAGTTTGTCATAAATCATTGATAGAGTGTTATTTGTTATTATCTCCCTAATTTTGTGTAGGAAGAATGATTGATATCCCATATGATTTGGTGCAATACCCTAATACTTCACTGTAGTTTGAAAAATACCCAAAAGGTGTTATCCTTAGTTTAGCTAAGGATGAAATTTTCTTTTAATAATTTAAAAAAAATAAAAAATAATATTCATAAAAATTTCTTTTTACTCTTCTTTGCATTCCCCGCAAAAATCACAATGGCAAACCCTAACTTTGTCCCCTTCGATTCTGTTACCTTTGCCGGAGGCTGCAAATGATAATTATAGGAATCCTATCGGTAAAGAAGAGTTATAGATGAGATAGATATTATTATAATCAAGCTCCAAACTCAGAAGTTGAAGATGAGATTGATATTAAGGGATACTTCCACTAAGCTGGTTTTGAAAATAATAAGTTGGGAGAGGTTTTATTGGGTTTGAAATGAGAATTTTACGTGGAAGAAGAAATCTTTTATTGGGTCTCTGTCACATCTACAATTTTGTCCAAAATTTATGTTTTCCTCTGTGGATTTCAGTTACCTTCTAATTGCTTGCTTTATGTTCACTGAAATGAGGTGAAATTCTCAGCAAACCGTGTCGAACTATCACAAAAACATGAAAATTGTACTGCTGAAATTTTGTTGAATTTTTGAAGTTTTAAGTGTGTTAAATGTTGTAACTTCACCAAGTAGAGACTATATAAGCAGTTTAATTTCTTGGGGAATTGTATGTTAGTAGCTTTAAGTTTCCAGCTTCTTGGTTTTATCATCAAATCCATTCATTTGACTCTTGAAATTGTACTTTTATCTCGAGATGGAGAAAGAAACATATGGATTATAAAATCACTCTGCATTATAATATCTTAGTTTGTCAACAATATAAGAAATTGACTTCAGGTACTCCTAGATAAAGTCAAGCTACTGTGGGCTATCATTCTGCATTATGATGACCATGGTAGCGTTAACTTTGCTCCTTCTGGCACGATCCAGCTACTACATTCTTAAACCCTGGTAGCACTGAACAAACTTAATTAACTGTCTGTCCATCTTAGAATCTGTGTATTTTCTCACTTTCTACACGTTTTTCAATCCATGTATTTCAAAATTGCAGTGAAAGAGTGTGAAAAAGATAATCTATTACTGTTCTATATACATTCAACAAACACATGAAACATTGGTGATAAAATCAACATGAAAACCTAGACAATCCTTGGAACTATCCCTTACTATAATAACATATATATCCCTAATGTTTGAGTAATAACTAATTATGACATGTACTTCTCAGTCTTAGCAATTTAGCCCTAGAGTAAGCAGGGATAATCTTCAGAAAATTTATATATTATTACTTGTTTCGGAGAAATAAGTGTTAAGAGTAATATTATTTTATTTAAATAAATTAAATTTCTTTAATATTTGATTACGTAATGATTATATTTGTGTTAAAGTTTTTATTAGAAAAAAGGATATTTTGTATAAATTTTAGGATGCAAATAGATCGATAAATAAATCTTGAATAAAAAATTAAATAAATTCTTCTTCTTCTTCTTTTAATAACTTCAAATAGATTTTTTTTCCTAAGTTTCGTATCATATTTGGATAATCTCTTAAAATTAAGACTTTCAATTTATTAATTTTTTCTTCAATAAACATAAGAGAAAAAGAATAAAAATTGAACGATAGATAATAAAAAAATTAGAAATGAGAGAGAAAACAAATAAACATGTGAGAAAAATGACATGAAATTAAGTAACTCAATAGTGCAACATATCTAGGTCTAATAAATATGTATTTATGTACCTTTTTCTAAATCGAGAAATTTATTATTTGTTATGAATTAAAAATTTTATACGTGTGATTCAAACTTTAGAAGTATACTAATAAAATTATCAATTTTATTAAATAAACTATAATAAAAATAATGATTTACATGAAATATATTTTTCCTTATTTGGTGTTTGTCAAATTTTGGGACTTCATAAATTATTATTGTAATATAAAATTCAAATATTAACTTTACACAATTTGTTACATTACTTGTAAACCAATCTCAATCATTAATAGTGTTTATTACATCTAATGATTTAAAAATTGTGTTAAAGTGGGAATGCTAGGTACCTCCTCTTTTTTAGACCTAATGCCTCCCATTACCCCTAACTTTGACTAATAATCTGTCATCCTCTGACATTGCTCTTGTTAGAAAAAACTGTTAATTTTTTAGCACAATAACAAAATTTCCCTCTTAACTGTGTTGACTTTGGTGTTAATTAACTTTGTGTTGACTTATTAATCTAATATTTTAAATGAAAAATAGATAATTTATCAAAAAATTATATTTTCAAATAAAATTAAAATAAATTAATATTTATTTATAAAATAATTTAAATTTTATTTTATACTATTATTTTCTTAGATGAACATCAATTAATTTGAAGATAATATCAATTAATTTGTATGAATATTTAAATTTATAAATGTTTTAGCTAATGTATTAATAAAAATAATTTAAATTTTATACTATTATTAAGAGACTAAAAATAAATTCTAATTTCGAGTGTATACTAGAAACAAATTTTAGTTTCCAATACATAGAGTTTGTACCTAAAGCAAACATTCTGCTCAAAACAAATACTGACACAACATTTGTTTCAACACTTTTGAGTGTCGCAATACAAATAGTATGTGCTTGGAAGCGATAGAATATACTCAAAATCTCAATTTTTTTTAATTATGGTGCAATTTTATTGAATTTTATATTTTTTGATTAATTATGAAAAAAAATAGTTGTGACTATATTGAAAATTACTTACAAATATGGCTATCATAGAAAATTTTCTTTATTGAACACACAACACATAAGAGATACTTCATAGGAATACTGACATATGTCCCTAATATTTGGACTAATAGACAGATGCCCCTGATGTTTAAGAAAAAAATAAATGTTCCTAACTTTTGGGCATATAGATAGATATGAGATACCTCTGTTGACTTTTATTTTTACTAGCTAACCAATATTGTTATTATTTGTATCTCTATTTGTTTATAAAATAACAGAGTAAGATACTTTTTTTTTTCTATGATCTTATCTATCTAAATTCAAATACAGAAGAAATCATTTACCTATTGTTGACCTTAGTGTCACACAACTCTAATTTTGATGATCACAAAATATGTTATCCAATCAAAGAAACGAAAAAGGATGATTCAAACTCAATATACAAAGTCAAGACACAAAATGTAGGAAACGGTAATTTATTTTCTATTATTTTTGTATGTTTGTGTTTGTAACTGTGCAAGATATTTGTGTCAAGCTCAAGAGTTTTCAAAAATAAATGTTTTGAAGTTTTGAAAATTGGACCAAAATGTAAGTTTTTGAAAGTTGGAAAGTGGACCAAATTACAAGAATTTGAAGCCCTGAAAATGAACCTAAATGCAAAATTTCCAAACTTTCCAGAAAACTGGATACTATTCATGGACCGGTCATTGAACAAGGTTTTATGCTAAACCAGATTTTGGGGCTGAATCGGAATTTCTGCATAAATCGGATGTTGTTCATCCGATCAATCAAAAATGCAATTAGGTCGATCGAATTTGCGGTAGAGCAAGCGTAAACTTCGGTTAGACATTCGGTCAACTGAATATGTTATACGATCGACCGAATTACGTGAAATTCAAATATTTTAAGCTTGTAATAGCTAGTAACGGCCATTTTTTTAATGTACTATATGTGAGGAACTTCATACATGTTTTTAATGCTCTTGGAATACATATTTAAGATATATAAAGTCCTTACAAAGTTTTAAAACACATTATTAAGCTTGATATCATTATACACATATTTGGATCTATAAGAACATTCATTTGGACTACTTATCTTGTGGGAGATCAATTTGTAGGTGTTATTTTCTCTTGTTTGTGATTGTAAAGAAGCAAAAGAAGTGGATCCTTCACTTGGTTGAGATTGAGTTGAGTGTTTGGGTTGAGCAAACACTTATAAGGGTTATAAGATACTAAAAATTCTAGGTTCTATGAGTGTTTGGGATGAGCAAATACTTATAAGGTTTAAGAGGTACCCGAAAATTCTCTTGGTTGTAATTTGAAGTTTTGTGGAATCAAGACTTGGTATTAGTGAAATCTTCAAGTGGAACTTGAAAAAGTGGATGTAGGTCGAGTGTTTGCTGAACCAGTATAAATTCGGTATTCAATCTCTTAATTCTATATTCTTTTACTTATTGCATATACTGTATTTTTATATAGTTAGGTTGAAATTCAAATTTGTTGTTAATATTTGTTAAAAACTCAATTCACCTCCCTCTTAGGTTGCCTTAGTGGCATTTCAATTGGTATCAGAGCTTGGTTCTCTAGTGAAAGATTAATCATCTTAGAAAAGATCACATGGCAACTATAAGATAATTAAAAGGACAATCTACCTCTAGACCTCTATATTTTGATTGGAATGATTATCCCTATTGGAAGGCTAGAATGAGAATTTACTTACAAGCTTGTGATTATGAACTTTGGGAGGTAGTAACTAAAGTGCTAAAATCCTTATGAAAAGAAATGAAAAATGAGAGAGTGTACTTAGTCTAGTGAGGAGTGGAATGAGGTTGATAAGAAAAACATTTCTATAAATGCTAAGGTTGCAAATATTCTTTATTGTGGTGTTGATAAGAAGGAATTCCATAAAATTTTCAAATGCGAATAAGCTTATGAGATTTGGCACACTTTAAAGGTTGTTTATGAAGGTAAAAGTCAAGTTAAAAAGTCTAAAGTTAGTAGACTCACTAAGCAATATGAATTGTTCAAAATGGAACCTCATGAAACCATTCATAGCATGTATACTAGATTTATTGATATTGTAAATTCTCTTAAATCTCTTGGTAAATCTTTTGCTAATAGTGAGTTAGTGAAGAAAATTCTTAGATCCTTACCCAAAGAATAGAGAGCAAAAGTGACGATCATATAGGAGGCTAAGAATCTCAACATGCTATATCATGATGACCTCATTGGTTCACTAATAGACTATGAAGGCAAGATGTATGATGATATGGATGAAGTTTGAAAGAACAAACTCATCATTGCTTTGAAATCAACAAGGTATGATGATGAGAATGAGGATAATGAAATTAATGAAGATGAAGAAGTTGCTCAAATGACAAGAAAACTCTTAAAACTTTTAAAGAACCCAAAAGGCGCAAAGTGAAGGGGCTTAAAAATGCAAAAGAAAATAAATCAATTAATTTTCTACGAATGCAAGAGATTGGGACATATGCTAAACTGAAGTGCCCTCTCCTCAAGTACAAGAAAGGAAATAAGAAAGCAATGGTGGCACCATGGGACGATGAAAAGGAGAGCTCATCTGAGGACAACTTCATCAATGAGGTTGCCAACATGTGCTTCATGGCCTTTAGTGATGATGAGGTAAGTGATTCTGAACCCTCATTTTCTTATGATGAATTGTCACAAGCATACGAGGAGGTATATGAAAATTTTGAAAAAGTGATTTCTAAAAATCGAACCCTTAAAAGAAAAATTAAGGCATTGACTAATGAAATCATTTCTTTGAAAGAACCAAACTGTGCATTGATGAATGAAAATAGTCCCTTAAAAGAATTGCATAACACTTTGGAAAAGGAGAAGGAAATGCATTTAAAGGAAATAGAGAAGCTCAGGAAACAAGTTATTGACAAAAATGAGGCTCTCTTAAAATTCACTAGAGGTCAAAAGAATTTGGAGCTACTTCTTAGCTCCCAAAAAATGTGTGTTTGATAAGAGTGGCATTGGCTATAAGCCACACTCTAAACAAAAGTTTTACAAAAATTATTTTGTAAAATCTTCTCCTAAAGTTAAAACAAATGCAACTTGTAATTATTGCAACATTTATGGTCATTTGAGTTATAGATATCCCATTAAGATGAATGCATGTGGTTATAATATGGTATGGGTTCCAAAGGGAGCCAAAACTAATATTGAAGGACCCAAAATGATTTAGGTACGAAAATGAAAATTTTGATTATTTTTGTAGGCACCAAAATTAAGGAATGATGGGTGCTTCCTTGATAAGGATTTGTGGTAGAGAGAACACCCAATGGAATGCAACATATGCTTGGATAAAATGAAAGGAGAAGAATATGTATATGAGCAAAATTGATATCAAAACTCTTAACTTATCTTTTCATTGCTTATTTCACAATTCTTAATTTAAGCATTCAAAAGCATAGTTGTAATTTGTTTGCTAATATGCTTGTGTGCAATATGCATATCTAGTCAACTCCTTGGTATTATTGTAGTAATAAAATTTTTTGCTTACCTCTTAATTGTTTAATGTACAAATTACTTAGCCAAGATTTCATGTCATGTATTGTGGTTAGAATTAGCATATGTTTTGCTTGAGGTATACTTGCATTTAGCAATTTTTACAAAACATCTCTCATGCCCCTTTTGTACTTTGATATGTGCTTGCTATTGGATTTAGTCATTCATCATGTTAAAATGGCTTTGAAATAAAATTTGATAACTTTATGATTAGTATTTTAATTTCATTTAAGCCAAATATCAAGTATCTAGAATAAAAAATGGATGGTTTAGCATTAAGAAATGATTGATTCTATATTTTTCAGAAATTGGCAGTCAATATTAAATACTTTTTGGAGCTGATTGGTATTGTGTTTTGGGGCAAGTAATTTATGGTTGGAAAGATGAGGATGTTTAGTTTCTATAGAATTTTACAGAATTCAACTTGGATATTGTTACAAATAGATATGTAAAAATTAAGCCACATAGGTGAAAATTGTCTGAAAGATGCAATAGCCAAGAAGTTTTAATTTTTCTGGGCTAAATAGGTTATTTTAATAGGTGCTAGTTATATATGGATAGAAATCCATAAAGGTCAGGAGTTCATAGAAGTTTATGGAACACGATTTGAATATCTCTATAAAAAGATATGACTGCATGCATTAAGATTGCTCAGAAAACAGAACAAAAACAGGGCAACCAGTCATAGATATTCTGTTGACCAAAATTCAAATTTGGTTGACTGAAATTTGAATGCATTCTGCCTCTCAAAAACATGCAAATTTGGTTGACAGAAAATCAGAAATGGTCGACCGAAATTCGAAAGCTTTCTACCCCTATTGCTGTCCACTTTGCTCAACTAAAATCGCCCACTCCTCTCATTTGTTTTGAACTTCTTTTCTCTCTAAACATGCTAAAAACATTTCTCTTAAATTTAGCCTTACCCTTGTGAGCCTTTTGATTAATAATTTGGATATGAGAGTTCAATATGGAGCTCATCAAGGAAAACAACAGAGTAGTTCTAAAAGAGGATGAGTCATTGGAGAATAAGTAGAAGCAAGCTTACAAACCTAAACCATCAAAGGTTTGATTCTAGAAAAATGTCATTTTTAGCATACACTTTCATTTACTTGTATTGTGTTTTGGAAAATATTTAATAGTTTGATTCACTTTTTATCCTTATGGAATATGCATTCATTGTTTTGATGAATTTTATTATTGATTAAGGATGCATTTTTTTTAGAGATTTATATGATATACAATGCATTAAGGAAGAAAAGTGATTATCCCATGTCTTGCATTAGAATTCATCTTCATCAATGCATTGTATTATTTTGAATTATCCATATTGTCTTGTGGCAATGAATAAAAGAAGATAGGGAGAGAACGGTATGTGAATATGGAATGTAGAATGGTGATTGCATATATAAGTGCTTTTTCTCTTTCTCTTTCATGTTGGATGCATTATCTTCAGGATAAAAACTATGGATAGAGTTCATGAAAGCATTTTGTTATTGCCAAAAGGGGGAGATTTGAAATTTTGCAAATGTGTTCTTAGTTGTCAAAAAGAAAAAAAAATTATGTAATATTTTTATTCTTCCAAATTTTTATGTGTGAAGGGTGAAGTCATATATGATATACAACACACTTAGGGGGAGATATGCTTTTATGTGTTTATGTTGCATTAAAATCATACCATGAGTGCCTTTTGATTTGTGCATAAGTTATTTTGATTTGAATATCTCATTGTATATATATTTGAAACAAAAAGGGGGAGAAGTTTTGTTTTTGCTTGATCCTATATTCTCTCATCTTTGTAATTGATTGTATTTGCTCAATATATTTAGGGGGAGCTTGTATTTTCAAAATCCTTCAAAATACCTCTAAAATATGCTTTCAAATTTTGTTACCATCTATTTCTTTGGTATGTACTTACTTGGTTCTTGAAATTTATGCTTGTGAACTAATTTTGATAATATATATATATTGGAAGCATAGTTTTGTGTGTGTGTGTGTGTTTTTAATGATGCCAAAGGGGGAGAAAATATTGATTGCTATATAATTGTTATGCTTTATGAATGTACTTATTTTTCATGCTTTATGAATTATGAGGATGATTGTTAGTGCATCAAAGTTTATCCATTATAGCATTATTTGTTTTTTATCACTACAAGAAAATTGGCTTTTTACGGTTGATATTTATGACTGATTTTCACTCCGTTTTAAATAAGGATTATTTGCGACTGATTTGTGACTGACTATAATTCCGTCACAAATAAGTATGTTTTTGTGTCCAAATTCAACTATCAGTTGCAAAAAGTGGCAATTAATTTTATTATTAAAACGACGTCGTTTTAATAAAAATATATTAAGTCTATATAATTTATTTTTATTAAAACATTAAATATTATAATTTTGTTTGTTACATATTAGTCCATAATAAATGGGACTAAACTGTTTAGGTATACAAAATTATATATTAAATATGAATTATTAAAATATTGAAGATACAAATGTTTATTTACATTGAAATTTCTGATTTCTGAATTTTATTTTTTTAGCTTTATTTTAATGGATTATCAGTGGTTTTTTTGCTTGATTGGAAGATTTAGATAGGAGTGGGCGAAATCGGGTTCGGTTCGATTTCTATGAAACCGAATCGAACCAAACTTCTTCAGTTCTGTTCGGGCCCAACTTAGGTTTTTTAGCTATACTTCTGTTTCGAATCTTTTTGTTTTATAAAATTTTACTAGTATCCCTAATTTATATCATAATTATAATAATAAATAAAATTAAAAAAATTATTAATATTTACCCTTATTTTTTTGTATATTATTATCATATTATTAATTATTTATAATTTATAAAATCAATAACGAATTACAAAAATTTTACAATCAGTTTCGGTTCGATTTCGATTTTAAACCAAAATCGAACCGAATCGATTATTTAAGAACCGACTAGAACCGAACTTAGTATTGAGCATTTTTGCCCACCCCTAGATTTAGATTCTTAGAAACTTAATTTACATCTATTTTAATGTTACTTCTTTTGGAATTTCTGAAAAATCTATATGATTTATTGCAAATTTGCATCTGTTTTAGTGTTTCTTTTTTGGCTTTATTGTATTAATGTTTCATTGGCTGAAAATTTTGAATGCTTGTAAGAATTGATCAGATGTTATCTCATGTTAAGAATAAGAGCCAACATTTAGAATTGCAAAATGTATTTTATCATTTTTAGTGAATTTACAAAACATTCATTTTAATTAGATAGATATATATATATATGAAAATTAAAGTGATTAATTTTCCAAAAAGATGGGAGATTGTACAATTTTTAAGGATTCACATGATAATCGATCTCAACACCATAATAATATAATAAGCATGCACTTAACTTGGTGAAGCAAATTGATCGCGACTATGCTAACCGCAAGGGCACGGGTCATATCAAGCAATAAAGTGATAAGAAAAGATATCGTCCTACGAATATTGATATTCAAATTAAATACTAAGTACTATAGCTTGAAAGGTCAATTTTATCTAAGCAAACTAGATCGATAAATTGTAATGGAAAATAAACTAAAACACAAATATGAACTAATATGGAATAGAAATTGAGTTTAATAATTTATAAAAGATGAAAGATACAAGGATGAATTTCCTAAGGTCTTGATTTTACTTATCAATCACGTGTTTCTCCTAATTGGCCATTATTAATGCGTTTTGGTCTAATTCACTAATCACAATATTTAAGTCAACCTTAACACCTCTCCTTAGCATAAGTTAAGGTTTTACGCACAATGATTCAAGTTGATATCCCTATCTAACTCGAATAATTATACGCTCATTATGCATTACTTGTTATTTAACGCTTAGAACCCAATTCACCTCTCGGTTGATTAAAATCCTAATCGTTAACTTGATCATTTAGATGTCGATTACCTCTCGGTCTCACAACTATCTAGATTGTATTTACTTAGTCCGACAAACAAATTAATTTTTTCCAAGACTTAATTCACCCATCTCTAATTTAACCAATTCATTAATTATTAACAAATCAGAATATTAAGCAAGATAAACATAAGTAAATCAAACCGTAACAATATTAATAACATGTCAATTAATTAAAACATAGTTTAGACAAGATCCATCAAGACCCTAGATTAAGAAAATAATCCAACCATCACAAATGACAACATAAAAATCAACATATATTCCATAATCATAAAGTTCAACAATTAATGTTCAAATGAAATACAAAATGAGAGTTAAGAGTTTAGGAAAACTAGACTAGAGATACAAGCTTCAATGATCCTCCTTCAAGGGCTCCAACTTGAATCACTTCACTTCTCTCTCTAGGATCTTCACTTGTTCTTCCTCCTTCTCACTTAAAAACCTCTCAATTCATATTCTAGGTTGCTTCCCCCTTGGTGGCTATCATCCTAAAATCATATAAATCTAAAAGATACCCAAATCAAGCCATTGGGTGATGATAGAAATCGGTGCATTAAAGTTTTCCTTTATTGTCACTTCTTTCCATTTCCATTAATTACTTTGTTAAGAGCCATAGGTCTAACAACTTTTTTAGATTTCTCCCTTAGTTTTGTCAATATTTGCATTAAATTTAATCTAATATATTAGGTGCAAAAAAGTATGATATATGTTACTTTTTTAATTTTTGAACTGGTACCATTTCTACCATGGTTGATGGGAGCTCAATCCTGAGTTTATGTGAACACTGCCAGTCTATTAAATTATTGAACAATCTTTCTACCCTCTCCCACAAGCCTAAATTAGTAAGTAAATTTACAGCTTTACACAGGCTTGTTGCTGCTTTTTGTATTGCTTGTTGTAGTTTTTGGCAATTGTTACATGTAAGATTATAAACTAAATTGTATTGCTTGTTGTAGCTTTTGGTTTTAAATGAAAATTGAAGGACTTGAGCAATAAGATTGAAAGAATCAAGAAGAATGACAGCATGCAGTTCAAACTCTGGTAGTTGCATATAAAATCCTTCAAATATTACATTATTTTTAATTTCCTTCTGTATCTCCGAATATTATTTGTTTGTTTCAAGCATCTCAAGGGAGAAGATCTCACATCTTTGAATCACAAAGAGCTCTGACAACATGTATCAAGTTGCATATGCAGAGAAGTTTTATAAAACAGAATATTTGACCTTGGTGACTTTAGGAATATTAGTGGTAAACTTAGTTCAATTTTTTCCCATATTTTTTTCGGTGGTGACTATCAGTAATCAATGGATTAAAGTTTTTTGTTCATTGTAGCTTTTCTACAAAATTTATTATGTATAAAATAAAAATTTCAGTCTTACTTTTTCATGTTTTTAATGCTATCCAAAGTTTTGCAATGTGTAACTAATTAAATTGTTTCAAATTGGTCATGATATTTGGTTCACAATTAATATTAAAATTAATTTGATGGGGTTAATATTTAAGTTAATAAAAATATTTTAAATAGTTAATATTTTTTTTTGACTAAATATTTGGCAATAAAAGGCTGTAGTAAAAAAAATAATTTTTCTTAAATTATTTGCGATTGGTACTTATCGGTCACAAATACTTTTTGCGACTGATACATATCAATTGCAAATATCTTTTACAGTTGCTAAAATTAGCCGCAAATAACAATAAATTTTTTGCAACACGATTTATTGCAACCAATGAAATTTGGCTACAAATGACTAGAATTTGGCTGCAAAAAATGATTTATTTCATATCGTATATGATATTAATTTAGTGCTATGTCACAAAAATTTAAAATTAGTAAAACTTGCTTAATTGCGGGATACGTATTGTGTCAAATTAAAATAAAATTTAAACGAGAAAAGAAAATATGAAAGCAAAATGTTTGGATTGAAAGGCAACAAAAATGGAAAAATATAAGAAATTATCCAAAGATGGGGCTAAAGTACAAGAAATTTGTTACAATTTAATTAACATCATGCTTGTGATCTAGATAATACTAACATTATTTTATTCATAAAAACTTGTCTATGAAGGTCCATTTATTAAAAATAAATATAAGAGGAACAATTCATTCAAGGGGGACATAATGCGCATTAACTTTTAATGACACTATGAAACAGGAAGAAAGTGGTTAGTGTCATGAACAAGTAACTAATTGAACAAGTAACTAAGCTACCAATTGAAGGAGGGTAAAAGAACCAATAATGAAGAGAATCACAATGAATGCAAATCCAAATTTGCCATCACATTTACCACAAAGTTGACTTCTTAGAAAGAATAGCTAATACTAACCTTAAATTAACATGTTTGTCACATTGTAAAGATCTCATTAAAATTATGGTGATGAAAATTAGCCGCCGGCTGTATTAATAAATTGATGACTTTAACTAACTAAATAATGCGTATATATTTGAGGTGGGTTGGTAGTCATTCAGTCACTGACACTAGTGACCGACAACCAACTAGGATACTACCAGAGGCCAATTAATTGCTTTATGTCAATATACTGCATGTATACAATAATTATATTTCTTTGTAACCTAACCCTACTTACCTACCCAAACTAACCAATCAATACTTATGCTTGTTGAAATAATTCTACCAATAATTTTAATACCTCAATATTTGGATTAAATTATCATTTCTGAGTTTAGGAGTGCTATAAATAGAACTGAACATATATAGAGCATCTAAAGCACCACATACACTTCTTCAACTTCTCACTTGGGTTTCAGCCGATTCTATTTAAATCCAAGATACTAATCAGCAGAATTCCAATCACCACAAGGCAAATTTTCATCCTACCTTGTGGGGGGATTATTTCTTTGTATATTGATTGCAACTATGCTAATCGTAAGTGCACGGATCGTATTAAGTAATAAAGTGATAAGAAAAAATATCGTCCCACGAAGATTAAGATTCAAATTAACTACTAAGTACTATAAATTGAAAGGCCAATTTTATCTAAGCAAATTAAATCGATTAATTGTAATAAAAAATAAACTAAAACACAAATATTAACTAATGTGGAATAGAAATTGAGTTTAAGAATTTATAAAAGATGAAGTATGCAAAGATAAATTACCTAGGATTTTGATTTTACTCATCAATCACTTGTTTCTCCTAATTGGCCATTATTAATGCGTCTTGGTCTAATTCACTAATCACAATATGTAAATCAACCTTAACACCTCTCCCAAGCGTAAATCAAGGTCTTACGTACAATGATTCAAGTTGATATCTCTATCTAACCTGAATAGTTATACGTTCATTATGTATTACTTGTTATTTAACGCTTAGAACCCAATTCACCTCTCGATTTCTTAAAATCCTAAGTGTTAATTAGATTATCTAAATGTCGATTACCTCTTGGTTTTATAACTATCTAGATTTTGTTTACTTAGTCAGACAAACAAATTAATCTTTCCCAAGACTTAATTCATCCATCTCTAATTTAACCAATTCATTAATTAATTAACAAATGAGAACATTAAGCAAGATAAACACAAGTGAATTAAACCATAATAACATTAATAATATGCCAATTGATTAAAACATAGTTTAGACAAGATATAAAGAGACCCTAGATTAAGAAAACTAGTTAACCATCACAATTAACAACATAACAATCAACATGTATTCTATAATCATAAAGTTCAAATAAAATACAAAATGAGAGTTAAAGAGTTTAGGAAAACTAGACTAGAAATCCAAGCTTCAATGATCCTCCTTCAAGTCCTCTTCCAAGGGCTCCAACTTGAATCACTTCACTTCTTTCTTTAGGATCTTCACTTGTTCTTCCTCTTTCTCACTCAAAAACCTCCCAATTTCTATTCTCAGTTGCTTGGCTATGGTGGCTATCATTCTAAAGGCATATAAACCTAAAAGATACCCAAATCAGACCATTGAATGATGATCTCACAGCCAAAAATCGTCCAAGCACGTCCAGGGAATGCTGGAGTACCCAAAATCTGCACTGGGGCACCACGGGATAGAACTATGGCACAGCCGCGCACCTCCGTAGCTGTCACGCCACGCTCGCGGTCAAAATGGCCTTAGGCCACAAGCATGGCGCTACTGCGCCATCCCCTCTAACTTTGATTTCCTTGCACTTTAGTCTCTTCATCTTGGCATTTTGGTCCCTGTTTCCTTTCCGACTTTTTCGACGTTGCTTTCACAAGACGATTTCATCTTCAATGCCTGTTTGCTATCTTTTCTATGCAAACATTAAAATTCATCAAATATTAACTAAACTTGAGGATTTACAAAACAATTCCAGTCTCAAAATACCTGATAAATGTGTATTCTACACACTTATCACATTCACTATCATTATAAAACTTTAAATTTAAATTAGAAGTTAAAAAGTTATTTCAAAATTAACACCAAATTTCACATAGGATAATTAAAAAGTTTTAATAAGCAATGTTTATATAATTAAAAAATATACTTATTAGATAAATTAATAAACCAATAATAAATATCGTTGTATCGTAAAATAAATCAATGAAAAATGTTGGAGTCATGTTGAGGCATGTAAGGGTTCAGGGCCTTAAAAAAATTTAAAATTTTAATTATGAATTATAAATTTAATCTTTTTATTGTATGTAAGCCCACGACGCTCTAGGTGCCGATTAGAGCGTCGTGGACTTACATACCGCCATGTGTCTAGCCTATTTTTATCCCATAACATATAGTTTGAGCAAAGCAGAGGACATGTTGCCTTGGCTATTGAATGCTATACAAAGCAGCATCGTGTTTCTGAGGAAGATGTAGTTAATGTATTTTCGAAAGGAAGTTGAAAATGCATGGAAAGATACGAACCAAAAGTCACTCAAACCAACAACTTTCCCTGTGCCTCAGATGGAGCAGGTTCTAAATTTAGCACACGTGATTGATTATTTACACAAGGATGACTTTAACCACCAAAAGTATCTCTAAATTCCTGTAAATTAAATAGTGCGTATATATTTGGAGATACGGTTAGTAGTTAGTTAATCACACTAGTGACTTTATGTCCATTAATAAAATATCACCTTATCTAAACAACGATTTTACTATTATTTCACATCGTATATCATATTAATTTAATGTGGATGTTACAAAATTTTAGAATTAATAAAAATTGGTTAGTAATATGTCAAATTCAGATAAAATTCAAACCAAAAGGAAAAATGTAAAAGGACAATTTTGGGTTGAAAGGCAACCAAGAAATGGTGAATATAATAAATGATCCAAAATGGTCTAACTACATGCGATTTATTCCGATTTAATTCCACAGAAATCTCTGTCTTTCATGTGGATGAGATTATTCTAATTTCTAAAGTATTGAAAATAATTAAATGCGTCATTTATTTCATGTAGACGAGATTAGTAAAAGATGAAAATCTAATACAATGCGCTATTGCAAAGCCAGTACATATATAACTAAATTAAGTACTATGATGATCATATGATCAAAGGATCGAAATGCATGCTAGCTAGCTCTTCAAAGAGGTAGAGGGTCTCTCAACAATGAGGCAATTTGGTCTTTAACCAAACGAGCATTGGTGTATGTATCACTATCCTTGTGTAAATAATCAATCACGCGTGCTAAATTTAGAACCCGCTCCATTAGAGGCATAGGAAAAGTTGTTGGTTTGAGCAACTCCTGGTTCATATCTTTCCATGCATTTTCAACATCCTTCCGAAACACATTAACTGCATCTTCCTCAGAAACACCATGCTGCTTCGTGTAGCATTCAATAGCCGAGGCAACATGTCCTCTGCTTTGTTCAAACTATATATATAACATACAACAATATTATAGATGTATACATGAAATTAGTTAATTATATATATATATAGCTAGGACCTAGCTAGGATCACTTAATGAAGTATGCATAAATGGTACATACCTTGTGAGAAACTAAGTCATCCATGAGCCTGCAGATAATAGATGATGCTCTCACAATCTTAGGGTTACTAGATATCCATTCAACACTCTCCTTAGTTGCAATATCACCCATGCCAACGAAGGAAATTGTTGCCAGCATTAAGTAGCCACAACTTATAAGTGCAACCTCCATATATTCCTCAATTGTTAGAATATAACCTTCATTGAACCACTTAGCTTCTGCAAAGTACAATACAACTAGTTCTTGCATCTAAGGATATATATAAATCATGGAGCTAGAAATTAATTGCCTACCTTCTCTTTCGTATCATGAAGGCAATATGATCTTCCTTGCTTGGCCAGTTCTCCCTCAATTTCATTATAAATATCTAAGAGTGTCTTATAAATTATCTTCATATATTCTGGAAGTATATCTATAGTGCCAATGTCCCATCTGAAAGTTACCAAACAACCATTCTACAAATTAAATAAATAAATGAACATACACACATACATACATATATATATATATATTAAACAAAATTATACGTATTATGTATTGTTACCTTTTGACAACTTTAGTAAAGAGTTTGACCTCTTTAAAAGTACCATAGGCGTCATATGTGTCATCTATAATAGATATTATATAAATTACTTTGGTCATTACTTTTTTAACCAGTGCATATTTTGGCTCAAAGTAAACTCCTAATATCCAAAAATATAACTCCACTAATCTGTCTCTCGTATAAATAGTTCAAAAAAAAATTTGTCTCTCGTATAAGGCAACTTATTAGTGAAGTCTAAATCTTTCCATCACCTGAAATTCAATTAAACTTCATATTAAAACTTTCTTAAGTAATAGAACTCGACTTGCATAATCAGTACAAGTACCCTATCCATAAATAAATCAATTGAGGCAATTTAATATGTAAAACGAGCTCTTGTAGCGATACTTAGTTCCTTATGATGTGTTGCTTGTAACATGTTGAAGTCTAACTTTGCAAACTTCAATAATTTTTTATTGTACGAGTCATCTCTTGGATAGATAAACAAAAAGTACAATGTGTCTAACCTTGGTAAGGTTTTACGAAGAGGACGATAGAGAGCATGATTTATTTGTTCTGCAAGATTAGGGCATACATGAGATACTGCTGACTTAAGATAAGTGGTAGCGAAAGCAATGGCTTCATCCAAAATATCTTCTCCATGAATGGCTAGATGTGCTGCCTCATACAAGCTTAACAAGCCTTGAATATCACTTATCAATGTTGCCTTGAATTTACTTTCTTCATCTTTGAACTTTTCAAATACATCTGATTGTATAGAATTAATTAATTCAGAGAAATTAATTTAATTAATTAAAAAAGTTTGCACGAGGATTTTGCAATTAACATAATTAAAATTAATTACGTACCACACGAAATCTTAATTCCCTGCTGTCTCATTAGTCGAAAGGCAAGAGAAACAGTATAGACATCATAAACATTATCACTGTCAATATAAAGGTGATCATGTATTTTCTCCAATTCATCTTCGATCTCCTTTTCGAAGAGATAAGCGACACCCAAGCATTGTACTGTATCAATAAGCTGCAATTTCTTAACTTGTTCATCTGTATTAGCAGTTATCAATCTCCTTACATCTTGTTTCAGTTCCTCGTACTCCTCTCTTGCTGCAGGCTCAATTTTCTGCAAACAAAGAATCACATATCAAAATCAATTAAACATATAGTACTAGTACCAGAATTTAAATATATAGAATGGTTGGAAGAAGGTGGCTCAACAACTATTTCTTATGATTAAAGAAGCATGCATGGTAATTAAATTACCATGGAGTCGTTCGCATATGCAAGGAAATGATCCCCCCAAAGGGTAGGATGAAAATTTGCCGAGTGGCGATTTGAATTCTGCTGATCATCATCTTGGATTAAAATAGAAGCGGCTGAAACTTGAGAAGACATAATGGACATGTAAGTATAAGATATTCAAGTGGTGTACGTGGTGCTTTAGATGCTCCATGTTCTGACTATTTATATGCACTCCTGAACTGAGAAATAAGAATTTAATCCAGATGTTACCCGTACGCCAAATTTGATTTTTGTAATTTAAATGCATGCATGCATGTTATTGGATGCCACGTGGCGTTCATTTTCCAAAAGGTAACGCTCCAAGCTTGTTCAAATTGAAAAGGATGGGTAAACTGGATTTGTGTTAACTTATAAATTTACAATTATTTTGGAAACATATCAATTAGGGGGGCAATTTGGGACATAGTTTAAATTAAATATAATTTAATTCAAAAATAAATTAAATATACGCCTAAAAAAGTATGTCGTGTGTAATATATTGTAGCCAACATTATTGGTAGAATTATTTCAACAAACAAAAGCTATTTATGATATTTTTTATATTTATTGGTCAATTCGGATTGGTAAGTAGTGTTGGGTTATAAAGAAACAAAATTTATTTTATGTATGTAATATGTTGAAATTAAGCAATCAATTGACGTCTGTTAGTATCCTATTTATATGCATGCACTCCTGAACTGAGAAATAACTATTTAATCCAGACATTACACGTGTTGGATATCATTATGCAAAAATAGAGAAGGATGGGTGAATTCATTTTTAATTAGTTTGAAAAGGCTGATCGAGTACTTTTATTAGTGTCAGATAATTTTAAAAATATTTTAAAAATTTTTATTTGTTATAAAATAATAATTATGTTGCCATTCAATAATTATTCAAAAAATAATAAATTTTTAAAATTTAATAAAATAAGATTTATTTATATAAAATATATTAATTAAATAAATAATATTATCATTTTTTATATATAACATATAGATAATATAAATATTTAATGAGTTCTATCACTAATCCTTAAATAAGGGCAATGGATAATTATTACTCTACTTTAATATAATATTTATCATTAACATGTGGGCTATATAATGAGAAAAAAATTCGTACACGGACTGCTCATTAAAATTGTTTATATACGCTTACTACTTGTTTGTTTTTTTTTTTTTAAATTTGAATATAATTATTTAGATATCTAAAAGTTATTTGTTTTTAAACATATTTCTCAATATTTATTAAAAAAATTTTAATATAATTAAGTTAACTTTTTTTTACTTAAATCTGAATGAGTAAATATCAAAATAATTTAAATATTTTATTTATTAATACTATCCTTAGTTTATTACTTAATATTTATATATGTAACACACTTAATATATTAGCTTAAAATTTTCTATAGCATACAACGTATCAGTTTCAAAAGTCGATGCAGAGCAGTTTGGGTGGTGTAGAATTAATATACGCTCATATATATTTACCATTTGTATCTTTAAATAAAATTTTGTTATTTATCATGTGCTTGATCGAATTTTGTTGTTTAATTAATTTATGTATTAATTTATCTTGTTTGTGAATGAAAAGAAGATATATGGCAAATATTCTAAAGTATCATATGTAAGTGACATATTATTATAAATATATTTAAAAGAGCACACTGAATAGAAGATAATTTTTATTTTTTAAACAGTTCGTAAAATAAACTGTATTAGATTATAAATAAAATAAACTTATTGTATGAAATTGTCTTCTAAATTACACATTTAGATGATACAATTTTAATAAAATTGATTTTGGTTATAATAAATAAAAAATTGTTTTAAATTATTTTTATTTACTCTAAAAAAGAAGGCAGTAAAACTAACTTTGATCGTAGAACTTAGAAAATATTTTTTAAGTTGTCTTAATTTACACTAAAAAAGACGTATTTTGTTAAATAACCTACTTAGTTTTCAGTAGAAAACTGTTTATAATTATTTGTCAAACAGTTCTTAATAACTATAAATAGAAGAATAGTCTATAAAAATAGTAATCATAATTTATAATATTGTAATATTGCTTGTTAAATAATATAGTATTACAATTGTTTAAATTTTAAATATTTGTAATAATTAATGAAGATAATATTAATAAAATTTTAAATAGTAATAATATATTAGAATATTTTAATCGTGTACGTTAAGGGAATTTTCATAATCCTAGTAGGAATTTAACTGAAATATCAGTTGCTTTCTTTTAAAATCTCATACAATAACAAAAGCACTTCTGATCTGTTAATATTTTTATTTTGTTTTTATATTATAGAAGTCAAAAGCACTTCTGATACAAGTCAAAAGATTAGCCAATAAAATTTGTTGGTGTCAGCCAGACCCAGTCACATTTTTTTATTATTTCATGATGCCAAAATGTTAATCACATTTTTTTATAGATTCAGGTTGTATAATACTTCCCTAGCCGCCCCCACCCCCGCCCCTTGGTGAGATTGTTGTGGAAAACACTCGCGTATGCGCGTGCGCGCGCACACACACACATATATATATATACACACACATGTGCCTATAGAGTCAGTTTGAAATTATTGTAGACGTACACAAATTTATACAAGGCTAATTTAAAATTACTGTAAATTTTAAAATAATTCGCCTTCACAATAATGTAAAATAATCAGTTTTAAGAAGAATGAATTTAATAATTGATAAATTATATTTATTAAAGTGCTGTGAATATCAAAAATTATTTTTAGTAAATTTATTGTTAAAATTATTGTAGTAATGCAAATAACTAAAATATATATAGTAAATAGTGATGAATAAAAATTACTTTAAATATTTAATATATATCTATGTACCATCTAATAGGCGATGACATAGTTCTTATTTATAATCTTAATGAAGTAATTATAGGTGAATTATATAATAAAAAATATATGCTTACTTAAAATAATTTATAGAAAAAATTAAATCAAAACTAAAATTAAAAATAAAAAAGCAATGAAAAGAAAAAATTTTAGTTTTAACAATTTTATTTCTCTATCAAAGTTGAAATTTAAAAATTATTTAGGATTAATTTTTGAATTTTATAATTTTAAATTAATATATTTGATATTATACATACAACTAGACTATTTTTCAAAATTAGATTTTGAAAAATAACTATTCTTTTTCTTCTCAAAATTTGTTGTAGGATGATATGATTTTACTAAAAATAATTTTAACAAAATTTGATTAAATGCCTAAAATGACTTTTGGCTGTTTAAAATCACTTTTATCTCTTCCTACAACAATCTCAAATGGGCTCATATATAATGACATTATATATATTTTTTGAGCTCACTTCAATATGAAATTAGCTCTGACATATTGATCCATTTAATGAAATTATATATTTTTCGAGCTCATTTCAACATGAAATTCACTCTGACATCAAGAAAGTCCTTAATTTGTAAGTATTATTGGCCTAAGTGTCACACGAACTCATTTTTTATGATTACAAAATATATCGCTCAATCAAGTCAATGAAAAAGAGAAACATGCATAAATAAGCACTCAAAGTTAAAGAATCAAGTCACAAGCTTAAGGTATTAATTGTGTATGTTTGTTTTAGTAGTAATTTTGTAAGCTCACTCTTTAATATACAAACATACTTTTGAAAACAATTTATTTGCAAAATCTTTTGTGCTAATTTTCTACTAGGTTATTTCTTATCAATTTACAAATATAGGCGTGGAAAAATATTTCACTTTTGAATTAAATTTTTGTAGACCAAAATGCAAGCTTTTGGAATCTGAAAATTAGATCAAAATAAAAGTCTTTGAAACTTGAAAAATGGACAAAATTGCAAGCTTTAGAACCCTGAAAAAAGGAGTAAAATACAAACTTTTGAAACCTATAAAAAAATTCGTTTATTGAAGTTAAACTTGGTTCAATTTGGTCCAACTTGGTCCAATTTGGTCCAACTTGGTCCATTTTGGTTCACTTGAACAAATGAACAGTGAAACATATGCGAAATTTGGTCAATTTGATTTTGCCGATCGGTTGACTGAACTTGGTAAACCGGTCAACCAAATTTTTGGATATATTTTCTTTAAGTCGATTCTGAATTTGATTGACAAAATTAGGCCTAATGGTCTATCCAAACGATTTGATTTTTGAACTTCAATATTTTTAATGGCTAGTTTTTTTAATTTAAGTACTCTCAAACATCCTTTAGTTTCCTAATCATATCTTGAACTTACACATTACAAATCCAACAATCTATATATATTGCTTTCTCATTTGTAATCATTTAAAGTCGTAAAATTTTGATTTCTTTTGTATTACTTGAAATAGAGTGAAAGAAATGGGTCCTTCATTTAGGCTTAAGTGAGATTGTTTGGGGAGAGAAATCATGTATAAGGTTTGAAGGAAGCCAAAAATATCCTTGGTGTATTTGAAGTCTTGGGTATTCAAGGCATATTCAAGTGAAGTCTTTAGGAGAATTTGAAGGAGTGGATGCAAGTAAGGTTGTGTCAAATCATATAAATTTAGTCTGCTTGCTCTCCTTACTCTCTTTATCCTTTATTTTTGCACATTGGTACATTGTGGTTGTGTTGAAAAAGTTTAAGCTTCTTATAATTACTTTTAGAAGCCCAATTCACCACCCTCCCGAGTTGCGCATTATCATTTCAAGTATAATTTATAATTTTTAATCTATATTATGTATTAAGGTATTATACTGTTTTTTGTTTGTGTAACATAATTTATTATGTGTCTCTTCTTCCTATCTTTTCTTTTTCTTTTTTCCTTTTGACAAAAAGAGCTATAAGGATGTTAAATGTTTAATTAGGGAAGAACGGGAAGGCAGACACCAACTTTTGTTTTTTCATGGCCAATTCTTATTTGGTCCATAAAAGCAAAAGATAACCAATCTTTAAATGATGGTAGCCAATTCTAATACTAGAACAAACAAATTGTCAATAACAGCAAGTATATATAAAAACATAACCTAATCGTGATCTAGTTTTTATTTTTTGGTTTGTATAGGATCTTTTTCATAGGCCAAAAGTCATGCTACTATACCAACATCTTTTATTGTCCTTGATATGGAATACCATCAACTATTACCAATCCTTCTTCTGTATCTACATAGATATCATGTATTCTTTTGATTTTCTTCAATACTTTAACCACTTTCTTAGGGTATCCTTGATAACAAATATACATTCAAATCACAAATATGAGTTGGTATATAATATTGGAACTTGCAAATGCATAAAAAACATTATTGACTACTTGAATTTTTTGTTTTATAACATATTTGATTTTATTATCCATTTATTATTATTGTTCATTTTCATTTTTGATAATGTCTTAAACAATTCACAGATACAAATTGTGGGTATTACGTGATGAAGTATATGAGAGATCTTAATGAAGATCCAAATATGTCCATTCAATAAAAAGTTACAATTATAGCCTCACAAATACACACACCCATATACATATATATGACTCTTAATGTTATTTTATTATATTTTTATCATGTTTATATATTATTTAGTTTCAAGAAAAATATACACATAGAAAAGAAGAGATTGATGAGATGAGGAAAGATTGGATTGAGTTTGTCAGATCAATTTTGTAATTGAAATACTTATATATTTTTGGTTTTTTTTTTTTGTTTTATATTTTCAATTGTATGCAATGAATTATGTTGGTTATAGATTTCTTCATTTTTTAATTTATTCAATGAATTAAGTTTACAAATTAATTGATAAGTGCATTGACTTTGGATTTCTTCTATGTCGAGTTTAGAGTCTTTTGCAATTGTTTTGAACTTTTTTATAATATTAAGTTAAATAATTGTGTAACGGCTTCTAAATGGTATAGAAATCAATTTTAGTCATTCTAATAAATCAAATTTTTGTTTTTAAGTTGAAGACCATAATAGTAACGATCTTCTATTATTATTCAAGAGCAGTTACAAATTATCTTCTTATAAGTTTAAACATTGTTATAAATTATTTTTAAAATGTTTTAAGAATTATTAAAAAATTTCCTCTTATAAATTCAAGTACTATTTAAAACTGTCTTCTTATAAGTTTGAAAATTGATAATACCTATAATTCTTATAATTTTGAAAATTGGTAAAAGTTTTCTTCTTATAATGGTGATATTCTAAAACAAGTTGAAAGAGGACTGTGTATATTACAAAAAAAAAAATGTGCTAAAAAGTTATTTAAACCACTTTTTAATTGTGTTAAATATGTATTGTAAGGGAAATCTACTCAATTTACTTGTTGAATCGTGCTTGGTTGATCGCTAGAATAGGCCTCGTATCGCTCTTGATGTGCTTCAATATCATTGGCCCTCTGGATCTAAATTGAGTTTTCACACCTCTTTCTAAGCTACAAAGAGTAAGGCCCACCACATCCTTAGATTGTACTAGATAGTCTGAGAGTTTTGATGTTCCAACCTTAGTAGACTAGGTTGGATTTGAATGGAGAGATCTACTAATGTTGCTATTACTTCAGTACTTGTAAAACTTAATAAAGCATAAAGCTCACATTGTGAGTCTGTGGCGTGTGTGGAGCAAGTTAATCCTAGTATCAATACAAAGGAACACAATAGTTTGGTAAAGAATCACAATTATAAAAGAATCAGATCAATATTAAAGGAACTTGCCTGTGGCAGTGATAAGTGTCTAAAAGTACATCATTTACATATATTTTACAATATATTATTACATTACTATTAGATTTAATGCCCTTATTTGTGCATAAATTGTGAAATTTCATTGCCATAACTTTAATTTGTATATTTTCATGGTATAGAACTCAAATACATGAAAATATGTATACTTGTACAAGATGGCATGAGTAGAATACTTGTATTAAGTATTTATGTGGTGTATTTTTGTATATAGGTGTTAAAAGAGTGCAAGTTACAATTAAAGATATAAAGTATCCACTTG
The DNA here is from genome assembly GCA_028052125.1 of Melia azedarach. Classification (NCBI taxonomy): domain Eukaryota; kingdom Viridiplantae; phylum Streptophyta; class Magnoliopsida; order Sapindales; family Meliaceae; genus Melia; species Melia azedarach. The sequence continues at coordinate 10,887,042 of CM051398.1, read as the reverse complement.
CACACAACTCACTTGAGTATGAATCACTATCATGGCCATAACTTTGTGCAAAAATTTTCAAATTGAATTATTCATTTTTCAAATGAAGGCTGACTCAATTATGCATAATTCATGTTTAGACAACTTTTCCAAATTCAGAATGAATAGGTGCCAAAAGTGTGAAAGAACGTAATTGAGCATTGTTCATCCATGTGCACCCTAGACCTATAAACACCTTTCTGTCTCTTGGCCATAACTTTATGAATATACTATCCATTGAGTTGATTCTTGAAGCCTCAGAACCGTGGGGAATACATATAAAAGTTGTATCTTATACATAATTTCAAATTCGTGCATCTATGCTGTTTAAAGTAGTCGTCATTTAGACACTGGCTATAAATATTGCAATTTGAGCATGCTTTACGATTTTAAATATATCTCATACTCTAGACATCTTTAGCTTCAAATCAAAGCATATAAACACCACTTTTACTTCAATTTTAGACTTCTAAATCACTCTCAAGTAAGTATTTGCCTTTGAATAAATTTGAATTTCATTTTCTACACTTATATTTAGAGTTAGGGAATTTGTGTTTGTGGTGAACAATTGAAGTGCTTGGGTGTTAATTTTGGTTGAAAGTGTGGTAGGGGTGATTGATAGAATGCTATTTTAGAAGTGTTTGTGAACTTTTGTGACAAAAATTTTGGTGAAAATGAAGGGTTTTGTTGTTGTGTTGGGTATTTTTCACAATTGCACACTAAGTATTCGATGAATTGCTTGAGTGAGGTTTAGTGTAGTGATCCTAAGTTTGATCATTAGAAAACATTTGGAGAGTGTTAAAGAGTGAAGAGAAGCTAATAAAATGGTTGGAGTACAAGAAAATGGATAGTATAAGTGGATATTCTAAGTGTTCGACGAATTGCCCGAAAGAGACTTTCAAGTGAAAATAACACCAATAAAGAGCATTACTTTTGCAAGCTTCCTTTGTTTCCAAAATATTTTCCTCCGTAAGGAGATGAGAGTGACAATGCACAATGAGAGGCAAGATTTTCACATCTTGCCTCCTAGGTATGATCTCTTTACTTTACACTTTGATAATTTTCTACTTAAACATTAGGGACAATGTTTAGATTAAGTTTGGGGGTATTAAGGGAATGTTTTGTAGAATGTATTGAGAATGAATTGATCATACCACCAATTACACACAAAAAGTTTTCAATTTAAGTTTTAATTGCCATATTTTAGGAGTGTTTATAGCATGTTTGTTAGTTTTGAAATTTGTTTGTTTTCTTTTAAGCATTTTCTTTTCATGATCATTATTAGTGTTCTTTCCTCTTCTTTTGAGATTGAACTTATATTTGTTCAGCATGCTCTTGCTTGAGTTGAATGAAAAGCTAATGATATAATTGTAATGATGAATGCTTAAATTGTGAAAAATGATGAATGTTGTCATAATCCTTGCGTTTGACTTGTTGGCAAATTTATTTTACTTGATAGTTTCTTAAGAAATTTTAGCACCTAGTCACAAATGCTTGATAACTATTGGGTGTGTGAAAATTTAGAGAAGGTTTATGTGAGTTTTGTAAGGATATTAAGTCCTAATGAACTCTAGAACTTAATTGATTGTCACTTGAGGCGAAATCCTATAGGAGACTCCATTAAGGAAACGAATTAGGCATTCTTTGGTATGTTTGAGCCTTTCAAGCTAACCTAGAATTAATCAATCTGTAGTTCACCCCTTTTGACCCTAGAATTTCTTTTCTTGTTCTATCACTCACACAATAGTTAGCCTAAAATAAAAATTCCTTCCTTTTGAGTAGCACCCTAAAAGTCCAACTATGCTAAAGCTTTGAATTTAAGGGATGATGAATGGAGTGCAAAATTCAAACCAAACTCTTACCGAGTAATCAGGTCTCATGCCTAACTAAGCATAGAGAACTCGCATAAAAAGGCAGGGTGAGGTTTGAAAGTTGAAAAAAAAAAGAAATAAATAAATAAACCTTTGCAATTAAATAAGTTTGGGGGTACACATACCCTTTGTGCATAAATACAGGTTTAAATCATCAATTGATGAGTATAAATGGAGAAGAAAATGCTGAAATTGGGTGATGATCAAAGAATTGAAGAAAGAGCTCTAAGATGGTTGAGTTAATTAGGGTGCTTGAACCTCACTTAAAGATCCGTTTTCCCCACGTTAACTTTGACATATCATTACAAGCTTAATGAAGTCTTAAGGATCCTTGATGTGGTTTCCTTCTATATTAGTGAAGAGTGACATGAAAATTAAGCTTATGGAGTTCCCTAAAATTTCAAAATAAGTTTAAATTGTGCATAAACTTATCCGAATTGAATGAAAACCCAATATTTGTGGTACTTTAAACACACACGAGGAACCTTTAAGTAAAATGACATTTGTTTTTCAAGTTAGATTTCGAGACAAAATGAAAGCATTTTGGAGTTTTCTTTAATTTGAGTATGTAACTTAATCTTTGAGGCTTTATTTTGCTATAACTGAAAGTATATTCAAATGTCTCATTTCATCTCAATTGTGGATAATTTTGATAAGTCTCTTACTTCCCGTTTCTTTGATTTGATTTACTTGAGGACAAGCAAACATTTAAGTTTGGGAGTATTTGATGAGTGCGTAAAACACACGCTAATAATTTACTTTTAGATTTTAATTGTTTGTTTAATCCATAAATTTCATTTGAATTTGATGTATTTAAGTTGTTTTATACAAAAAAATGATAGATTTGGCCATCTAAAGTGAGTTTGGCTTTAAAATTATTGATTTGGCTCGAAAAGGAAGTCGTTTGGGGAGCAAAATACAAGAGATGTACAGACCAAAATGCAACAAAATAAGGACTAAAATGCAGAACTATCACAACATAGGAGCAAATTTCAAATACATAAGCGAATAGGGGTTTAATTGATACTTTTGAATTTTCTACCTTTCTTGGCCGCAAGGCGCGCAACTGCGCACTGCATTTTGCCCAGGTGGACCAAAATGTAACAAAATAGAACTTAAACGCAATAAAATGTCAAACTATAGTCTGATTTATGATTAAGCATAAGTAAAGGGACCCAATTAAATTTTCTAGACAAATTGATCTATGGGGAAAATGCCCATTACCCCCTTAGGGTTTGCTATAAATACCCACTTTCCCCTTATATTTTCAAAAATGCTTTAGAGACCCTTGCCATTTCCTCTGTCCCCGTTAAAAAGCTGCTAATAGGGTAAAAATGTACTTTTAAATTAAAAGAATTTTTTCATTGTTTTGAAATAAAATAAATTTTTTATTTTATTTATTAAAATAATTCAAAATTAAATCAATTAAAAGCAAAATAAACAAAAATCCTAAATCTATTATAACACCAACTGCCGCCACACCATTCCCATGCCTTCTCCTCTCTCTCTCGTCGAACCTCTCCCATGCTTTGCCTCTCTACTTCTCTTGCTTTCTCTCTTCTCTTCTCTTTGGAGATTATCTCTTGTATTTTTCCTTTTCTCTCCTTTTTTTTTTTTCAAAAATTGTAAAAAACGACCTTGGAATTTCCAGTGACAATGACCGGAATGACTCGGTATTGGTTGCATCCAAAAGATTTGATGTTAAGAATCATGATGGTGATCTTAGATTGTCTTGATTCACGGTGGTTTGGTTGGAAAATGTGAAAAAAGTGATGGTGGCTCATGGGTTTAGCTCTCGATTCCGACGGTCGGTGTAGCTATCGACGGTGAGAATTGGTTGGGATGAAAAAGTGATAATTGTTGAGTTGTTTGGTGGCGATGGGACATGCATTGGATAAATTTGTTTAGCAAGTTGCTACGAAATGAATCTTCGTTCTCTGTCGATTAAGATTGCGTCCTTGAATATAATGATGAGCGGAGAAAGAAAGGATTGCATAATTCAAATTTTGATGTAAAACAGAAAGATAATGGTGAATAACAGAGGTTGGAAATGGAAGGAGAACTGGCAAATTGTGAATAAAAGGGGAGGATAGAACCATCGTTGCAGAGTTTTATAGTTTCTTGGCTACTGGTTGGGCTTCGTTACCTTTTGGTTTGCTGTCTATTTTCTGGGTTCTCTTTGTTATTCTACAGTTCATTTTGCTGGATTTATTGGTTTTGTTACTGCAATTAATTTTAAGAGGCTTTCTGGTTTGTTTTCTCTTAGATTTGCTAGGTTTTACTACAAATTTTCTCTCATGTCTTTGGTTAGGTCGGCATTTCAATACGCTAGTTCTACAGATTTCAAATGAGGTTGTACATGATTTTTTATTTCATTTTTTAATGATTTGGTATTGGATAAATGATTTATTTTTAATTTAAATCATTAATTAATATGTTAATCCAAAGTCAATTATTAGTCAGTGTTGTTAGGATAATTCATTTTTTATTTTTATATTTTTTATTATAACTTGTTTTATTTATAAATTAAAAAAATTGATATTAATAAAAAATTAAATTTAAATGAATTTATTATGTAAATATTTATAGATATTATTAATTTTAAATATAAACGAATTTAAATATAAATTCAGATTAATACAAATAAGGGAGAAGTGGGTCCCAAATTCCACTTCAAAGGGTATTAAAGTAATTGCAATCAAAAAGTATTTTTTTAACGGGGACGGAGGAAACGGCAGGGGTCTCTAAAGCATTTTTGAAAATATAAGGGAGAAGTGCGCATTTATAGCAAACCCTAAGGGGGTAATGGGCATTTTTCCTTTTTTGGGTGGAATTTGGTGCTCGACCGCGTGACCAAAGGGTGCGAATGTACGGCACTTCCTCCCCCAAATTGGATGACTTTTAAACCCTTAGGGAGAGGAAGAAAGAGACTTTTGAAAATTGTTTGGGTTTTTAGAGAGAGAGAGGAGAGGAAGTAAGAAAGCTAGAGAGAGAAAGAAGAAAATTAATGAGAAAAGGGGGGGGGGGGGGGGGGGGGGGGAGGGATTTCATCAAGATATTGGGGATTCTCATTAACTTGTGGATTCAAGTTCTCCTCATCTAGTTTTTCTTTTTCTTTCTTTTTAATTTATTCTTGAATTTAACAATATTGTGATTTTTGAGAATATGCTATCAATTGTTAAATTCATGATTTGTGGATTTAAAGTTTACTCTATTTGTGGTTAGACTTATTTTCTAGGGCAATGATTTAATCTGTTTAAAGTATTCAATTTCTAATATCGTGTTGTTGAATTGATTTGAGATTTAATATTGAGTATTTATCATGAAAATTAATACTTTTGAATATTTGACCAATATTTGAATGAATTGTGGATTGATAGAAATTGAGAAATGATTATCGTATCTAGACCGTGTGATAGATGCCGTAAATTATATATTAGATAGAGATATAGTAATATAGTTTGCATAGTTTAAATAAAAATTATCATCAATCGTAATGTTTTTCCATTTAATTAATTTCACATAGAGATATAGTAAAATTTTATGTGCGAAGTAGACTCGATTGATATCGAGAAAGACAACCGAATAAATTAGGATAATTAACTTATAACACGTATTTTAAATTAGAATAACATCAATTGAAGAATTGGATGCGACCAAATACGATAAAATTATTAACCATAAATATTTTCATTAGTTGAATCCTTTAATTATTTTGCTTAATAGTCAATTTTAGTTTATTTCAATTTTCTCAGTCAAAATTATTTCGATTTCTTTAGATAAATTCATAAATTAATCACCTTCGATAATTATAGCATTAACATTTCTCGTGGGATCGATATCTTCTTATTACTTTATTACTTGGCTACAACATGTACACTTGCGCTCGTTAATTTTACACGCAACACTAATCCCCAAACAATAGTTCTCACCAACAAAAGCAGCAGAGATGTACCAAATTCCTGTCAGCTCATTAATTTGCTGTGAACAGTTGGAAGTAACAAAACAACTAGCAGCAACAAAGGACCCAGGCAAGGCAGCAACAAAGCAAGCAATAACTCCCAATAGCAAAGAAATGCAGTACAGCAGCTCCACACCTTAAAAAAATCGAACAACAAACAGAACACCGAAAAGAAAAAAGCTTTATAAGAAACGATAGCAAGAAAAACTATTTGCATCATGGAAAGAAGGCTCTCAATCAAAGGAGGATACGTAGACCACCAACACAAAGAGTCACAAAGCCCCAAATTCGCCTACTGTTACAGTGTTGGTTTCCAGAAACGTATGAGAGCATCTAAAATTAAGCTACAAAATGTTTGCAATTCATCCATTGATTATGCAAAGTCCAAGGAGGATAAAGATTATCCGTGAGAAAAAGGTGAATTTCGAGAAGAGAGTCACTTTCTAACCAAAGATTAACCCAACCACGAGCAGAAGCAAATTCCGCAGCCAAGATGACAGCTATGATCTCAGAGTAATAAGTCGTTTGATGAACAAGAGCCAAGCAATAGTCCCCAATAAAATCCCCATGACAATTGTTAAAAACACCACCATAAGCCGCAGGGTCTGGATTGCCTTTAGCCAACCCATCAGAATTAACTTTGATCCAACCATCAAGAGGAGGATATTATTGCCAAGCAAGTGTGGTATTTAGTAATTATTACCCAAAATTATTAATTGATTTTGAAATTACAAAAAATCTGCATTAATGATATTGATTTTTTGGTACAAAGAAAGCTACCAGCAAGAACGATAACTGTGTGCTAAAACAATCTTTCGATTATGGTCAAAAACCATAGTCATCTTGATATGTAGAGCTCCATTCACAATAAGTAGTTGTATTGTAGTTTAGTTTGGAATTGAAAGGACCAATGGAGGATTGCAATGAAGGTAGCAAAGAACTTTGTGGTTTCATCATCATTATCTTTGCTTAGTTTGCATTTAGTGCTTGAAACTCATAGAATTTGGTTGAGGAATTTCTGAGAATGTATTGTGTTGATAAGTTGATAGCATTATAGGTTAAAGGGATATCAGTTGAATATTGTGGTATACCATAATTGTGGTTTTATTTATCAAACTAGAAGTACATTTTTTTTAAAATCGTGACTCATATGTGTTCATATTTCGTTGTTTGAGAAGATGAAAATTTTCACTAAGGCAAGAAGTGTATTCCACTATCTTTTTATTAATTGTCATGTTAAATCCTTATATATATATATATAATAGGGCAGGTTTAATGGCCCATTTTTTTTACACAAAATCTTGTATTAAATACAAGTCGTTGGATTTAGGAACATCCAACGGTTGAAATTGCATCTGATAATGTATTTATTGCATAATTAATGCATCCATAATTAATGCACTGTCAGATATAATTTTAGCCGTTGGATGTTTCTAGATCCAACAGCCTATATTTTAATGTAAGATTTTGTGTAAAAAAAAAAGCCATTGAACCTGCCCATATATATATATATATTAGAAAGAATAAAATAACTAATTTGATATGAATGGGTTTTGTCAGAAATAAAGTGTATAAAGATACAAAGTATTACAGGTTCTACTTAATAGCATACTTAGTTTAAAACCGCTTCAACTATTTTGGTGTAGTCTAATTGGTTAAAAAGCTCATAAAAAATAATACTTATATCATAATATGGACCGATGAGGTTGCTACTTCCATTAATTATATGTCTACTTATTTACTAGGGAAATTGATAGATGCCCCCTAAAATATGGAGAAAGGACAGATGGCCCCCTAGAGTACTAGAAACGACAAATACCTCCCTGACTCATTTTTTTGATTATTTTTATTTATAGTATATAAATATATTATAACATGTATTTGTTATTTATATTTTTTATTTAAATCTTCATATATTTTAAAATATATATATAATGAATTTAATTTTTTTTTAGATAAATATGTTACATGTAAAAATAAAATATTAAAAAATATTTCAATTAAATTTTTTTAATAATTAAATATCAAATTAAAAATATTTTAGTATATGAGTGTGATTTAACTTATTATTTAAATTTTTTAGTAATTGTATATTTTGATTTTATTATTAAAATAATAAATTAAAAAGTTTATTTAGTCTTGAGTATATTGTAAAAAATATTAAATAAAGACTAAATTGTTAAAATTAAAAAATATTAAAATATAGACTAAATTATTATATTTAAATAAAATATATATTATATTGTTATTTTATAAACGTTTAAGAATACAAGTGAGAATTAGTTAACTGGTCAACAAACAGTCAACTAATACCAGGAGGGTATATGTCACTTATCTATAGAGTCAGGTGGGTATCTGTCGTTTATAATATTTCAGGGGGCATTTATCAATTTTTCTATTTACTATTATAAATAATTTGTATTGACACAGAATCTGATCAACGGTGTAATTAAATTAGTAATTTGAGACAAATTATGTAAAATTAGAAATGTAGAAATCAGAATTTTACGTGGTTTGGTGTATTGTTTAGATCCATAGGTAGAATATTTGATAGGAGATTTTATTAATACTCAAAAATATGTTTGCTACAGTACAAACAAAGCCCTCTCTCTATTATTCTCTTTTCTCTCGCAATCTCTTTTTTTTTTTTTTTCTCTTTTGCTTTCTTCCTCTCTCTCTTTTTCTTAACCACTCTCTTTATATAGTTTACATTATAGAGTTTCTTCTAAGTATAAACTAATTAGTTCCTCTCTTAAAATTTACCTAGCATTTCTCAGTATTAGAGATATCATCTTTCCTTTAAACTTAGCTAGAGTTTTACATTGAGTTGAACTTTCATAGGTTAATTGGCCCTCTTGGCCTAGGACTAGGACTAGGTTGATTTATCTTTGAGCATGTTGGCCTTTGGATTGGATTTATTTCATCAAATATGTAATTTAGACAAAGTTCATGTTCTATGAGGAACTGTTTCAACGTGCTACTGTTCATACTAGGCACTATTCACATATTCATGGTACTGTTCACGTATATTTTTTGCCTTCATGGTGTGCTAGAAGTAGAGTGCTCGTGCATGGCACGCTAGGAGGTGGCGTACACGTACATAACACATTAGGAGGTAACTTGTTTGTATATAAAACGGTAGGAGGTGACTTGACTGTGCATGACATGCTAAGAGGTGACTTACCCAAGCATGGCATGCTAGAAGATGGCTTGTTTGTTCTTAGCAAATTAGGAGGTGACCTGCCCCTCTTATAAAATTACCCCCCATTAACCATTATATTTAATAAATTTTACAATAATTTGATAACAAAAAATGAAAGAAATGAAAATCTTTTATTTTAACTGAAAGAATTTTAGACCATCTATCTAACGGACACCATACATAATTACGTTTATGACTTTTCAAAAATTTAGATTGGATACCCCAATTACATACTTGCTCCCTTAAATATTATTCATAATTTTCTTGCTTGGTTTCTTTTCACGGGGAGAAAATGCCCTTACCCCTTACTGTTTCAGATAAGTGCTCATTATCCCCTATTGTTTGAGATAGGTGCTCATTACCCCTTATTGTTTCAAAAATATCCTGTTACCCTCATTCGATAATTTGACTAACATTGGTCAAGAATAAAGTTCTTTTTTCATATAGTTGGGTATAATGAACTATTGACCACCGCTGACAGCTGCCATCAACTGTCGTTGATCACCATTAACTGTTATCCATTTAAGTCACTATACACATTATTAGAATATTTGTTAAATGTTCCACGCAATGGTATCCTCATCATTATTGTTTGAACAACTATTTGTCGTAATTATGAAATTGAATGAGGAGAATGCTCAATTCCCCTTGTTGTTTTGTTTAACATCCCCTGTTATATTATTAATACCTCCAGCCCGCCTAACGTTGTCTCCGTTATAGTGTTCTTTTATATTTTTAAAGCATTTAGTAAATTGCTCTTAGTTGACTTTATATTAAGAATAAATGGGTCTTGTACAAAGTGAGTGAACCCTACCACAGTTATTGCAATTTAATATATAATAAATAACAAATTAATCCTAAAAAAAACTTTTATATATCTGTGCTGTATCATAATATTGGAAATTTGGATAGTATATTCTTCCTTTTTTTTTTTCCATAGATGCTATTGTAAAATAAAAAAATTTAGATAATTCAAAATAATATAACTTATTACTAAATTAAATTTTGACTTTTATGTTATCTTATTTTATTAATGGTAACTGAATAAGTTTTCTTTATTTTCTTATATTTATATTTATAAGAAAATTTAATTCGAATAAGCCAAAGCTTTCAAGAAAACAAAAAATAAAAATTTATTTGCCACAGTTGGGTTTTGGATTCAAACCTAGAATCTTCAAAACGACACAAAGTATCAAGCTTTCGTTTTGGAAAAGATCAAGAACGGTAAGAGAAAATTTGGGAAAGAATAGTGGAGGAATGTGATGAATTTCAAGCTTTTTTGCTTGTTAAAGCTTCTTCTTACTCAAATTAAACCTTCTTATAAATATAAATATTATTAATTTATTTTTTAAAATTTCTTACAAAATAATATCTATATTTTCCCTCCACAACTCACAAGTCCGTTAAAACATTTTAAAAAAAAACCTATCACAGAAAAGAAAAATTATTCCAGGTGGATTACTACCAAAAGAATCAATAATTATCACTTGCTGCATTTTATTCAATCCAAGGTGTTTCACAACCCATCAAGAAAAAGACCTGCCATAGCTAACTCAAGCTACATTCCAAGAAATGCAAGCGCGACTTCTCCAACCACAATTTGATCCAAGATCTAATGCAAACTGACAATAAAGGAAGGTTGTCTTGCAATTGTGGAATCCCGTGTTATTTGGAATTGAGTCCCAAATAATATAATACAGAAATCCAAACAAATTTATAAGGAATTGAACCTAAAAAAGAAAGACAGAACAAAACCAACACAAAAATTGCACCCTGTGGGATCTATAATCCAAATGGATTTACGTAAGAGAACATTTAAAAAGTTGTACTTTGCCTTGCTTGTTTCTTCCAAGGTTTCAAAATAGAGAGTACGAGATACTGTCTTCAAAGGTCTAAAACACAACTGAGAGCTCAAAGTCACCAACCGCAGGTACTACGAGCAACAACTCCTAAACTTGCACTACTACAGAACAATAAAAGAGCACACTAAATAGAATACGATTTTTATTTTTTATGATGGTTTATTTAAAAACTGTCTTTAATTCTAAAAAATAAAATGGTTTTTATAAACAAACTTCTAAAATATATGTTTAGAAAACAGTTTTAATAAAACTGACTTTGATTTTGAAAAAATAAAAGTGATTTTTGCAACCGTCTTCTAGAATATATGTTTAAAAAATAATTTTAATAAACTGACTTTAATTTTAGAAAATAGAAAAATAATTTTTAAACCGTCTTCCTTGTTTACATAATTAGAGGACGGTTTTAATAAAATTATTCTTTAGTTCTAAAAATATGAAATGATTTTTAAATTGTCTTCTAAAATATATATTTAAAATATTCTTATAATAAAATTGACTTTGATTTAAATAATAAAAAACTATTTTTAAACATTCTTCTTTTTTTTAGAGAATAATTTTAATAAAATTGATTTTAATTTAAAAATAAAAAAAATAATTTTCGATCCCGTCTTCGTTTACTATATCGTGTAAGATTAAGTAGAGTTTTTTTTAATATTAATTCACTCAAAAAACATTATTAGTAAATTCATAAAAATTAAAATTTTGCTTATTTAATTTTAATAAATGTATAACGATGTTAAGAATTTGAATTAGAAATCAAGCAAATAAAATATAGCTGATAGACATATATATACATAAAGTTGGTGAATAGTAACTAAGGGATACTGTTTATGATATTGGGTCGGTCATTAAACAATGACCTTCCTTTCATTTTTAATCTATTGCTAACTTGCCTAATGCTATAATGGTAGATCTTGAACAATAAATGCATATATATATATATATATAGACTTTTAATTTTATATAAAAAAAATCCTCCAAATTATATGTATATAAACAAAAATGAAAGTAATAATAACTAAATAAAATTATTAGTTACTGACCTCGAATAAAAAATATGCAAATATATTACTTTAATGGTGTAATATATGTGTGTGTGTTCAATTTTTGCATAAAATATCCAATTTGAGTCTACTTTATACCAATACATTTCAAAATTATATACATATAAATATATATATATATATATATATATTATAGAATTTAAAACTAAATTGAAGAAAATAGTAACTGAATAACAATGCAAATATGTTACTTCAACAATATATAACAATGCAAGTTGTATATATATAATTGTCTATAATAACCATTAAAGATAATAATGATATTAAAGAAGTAGTAAATTTTTTTTTTTTTGGATTACAAAATTCTTTATTATTTTTTAATTATATCTATTAGATGTATAAAAAAACTTCATTATTTTTTCAAATTAACATTAGTTTTTTCCTCTCTATAATTAACTAGTTTTCTCTCTAATGTAAACCGCACATTTTTTTTTAATTTAAAGAAAACAAAAAGAAAGAAAGCATATAGTTAACATATTTTGATAATTTAAATTAATGATTAAAATTTATTTAGCACAAACCAAAATTCAATCTTTTATCACATCTTTAAATATAAAATTTTCTTTGATCATTAGCAATGTTAGGAATTTCATGTGTGGGACCAGTATATCAAATATAGGCCTCCAATAAATTGGGCCAATGAATATTGTCAAAAAAGTCCATAAATTTATTAATTATGATAGTACTACTACTACATAAGAAAAACCAATTCAAATCATCAAAGCTGCACTTGCTGGGAGGCTTTATAGTGCCCCTAAATTTAGTGCAAACACTGCCAATTAGATTTATGCTACGGATAATACAGACTTAATTTATACTAACATTTCATCTTCATAACTATCAAGAGAACTACGCTCATAGTAGAATACTAGCCACAACTAAAGTTGAGCAACATTCTAGTAGTGTTCTTTTGGTAGAACAAGAAGAAGAAGAGGTGACATCAGCGACAGAGGCATTTTCGTAGACAATAGTTATGATAAGAAGTGGTTGAAGAGGAATGGAGGTGGATTCTGCTTGAGGGTGGAAGACTATTGTGATAATGAGGGAGGTCAAAATTAGGGTTTTATCTTCAAGATTTTTTTTATATTAAAAAATTATACTTTTTAATATTTTAAAGGCCTTTTTTATTAGTATAGACTTTTTTTATTAGTATAAATTTAAAAAAAAAAAGAGTATGCTATGATTATTTAAAATAAATCTTTTGACATGTAATTAAAGATTGCATCACATTTGTTATAAATTGTACACCCATGTAAGTTATCTAGGATAAATTACTAAATTATCCTAAAAAACTAATAACTATTATTAATAGAAGCAATGTTAGGGATATGATAAGTTATTTATCAAATAACAAGGAGGTGATGGATATTAGATTCAACAACAAGAGTATGAGATGTTCTTCTAAATTGAATGGTTGTTGAAATGACAATGTTGAAAGTACTGATGTCAGGAGAAAAATATATTGCACGCATACCTCAAATGGATGAGTTGTACACGAGGTACCTCAATTATAGAGTGAGGTGATGAAGATGAAAAGAACCAAACCAGCATGCATGCACTGAGACACATGTAATTCTTTAAATTATTAACATTAATATTTTTTTAAATTATCACGTCTAAGATGCTTTTCACCACCATAAATATCACGTCTAAGATGCTTTTCACCAAAAGAAAACAAAAGTTGGGGATGTATTTCGAATGGCCATAATTTAATTAAGGATTAGAAAATGAGATAGCTAATACTAATATTAATCAAAGCGCGTGTTTATTAATTGATGACTTTAACTAACAGTTGTATCTTTAAATTCCTATAAATTGAATAGTATGTATATATTTGGAGTTGAATTATTTCACATATTAGTAACTTTATGTCCCTTAATAAAATATCACATATACTTAATTATCGATTTTACTATTATCTAATTGAATTATTTCACATCCTATAACATATCACTTTAATGTCGATGTTACAATAATTTAGATTTAGTAAAAATTCGTTCAGTGGTGGGTAATGTGTCAATAGATAAAATTCAAATCAAAAGAAAATGTGAAAGAAAATTAATGTTTTGGTTGAAAGTTAATCAAGAAGTGGTCCATATAATAAATGGTCCAAAGAGGTCTAAATACATGTAATTTATTACAATTAGGGGTAGGCAAAATCGAGTTTGGTTCGATTTCTATAAAAAACCGAACCTGAAGTATGTTAATAATAAAATCAAATTAAACCGAATAGAAGAAGTTCGATTCGGGCCCAACTTCGATTTTTGAGCCTTCAGTTCAATTTCGGATATTTTGTTTCGTACAATTTTATTGGTATCCTTAATTTATATAGTAATTATAATAAATAAAAAAATAAAAAAATAAAAAAATATTAATATTTACTTTTATTTTTATGTATATTTATATAAATTATTATCAAATTATTAGTTTTTTATAATTTATAAAATCTGCAGAGGTTATAAAAAAATTTATAATCAGTTTCGGTTCAGTTTTAATTTAAAATTAAAACCGAACCGAACCAATTATTTAAAAACTAACTAAACCAAACTTAATTATAAACCGAACTATTCGATTGGGCATTTTTGCCCACCTCTAGTTACAATTCAATTCCACAAAAATCTTCATATTTAAATTTGTATAATAGTCAATGTGATTATGATGAGTGTATACTAAAAATACAAAATAGATTATTGTAATTTCTAAACCATTGACAATAATTAAGGGCACATTTAGTAACATGTATTAGACTATATTATTTTAGGTAGACTGAATTGAAATAAAATGGATTGTACTAGAATGAATTAAATAAAAACTTATGTTATGTTTGGTATAATATTGTACTGGACTAATTATAAAGTAATCTATATTTGGTGTAATAACGTATTATAATATAATAATATTTATCTTTTTTAAAATTAATTAATATTTATTAACATTAAATTAAAAAAAATATATAATTTAAACATATATATTATTTATTAATTTGTATTATAAAATTAAAAAATTTACGTATATACAAATATATTTTTTTAAAATTTATTAATATTTTTAAATAAATAAATTTATGGTACGTATATATATAATATTTATTTGGTGGACTACTCTTAATAAGGTTTGAGATAATGCCTTTTTTGTCCGAGATTATTTGCAAATGATGGACAAATTATTTGGTGGATCATGAAATTTAGTTCTTATTTATTTACATATTATTTGTAAATTTGTCAAATTGCAATTATTATATTATATTGAATTATAAATTGTTTCCTATCTTCATCAATAATTTTGAAGTTATTTTTAATTTTTAAGTACACATTTTGAAGGAGGAAAGCAAAATAAATGAAAACATGGCAGAAAATAAGAGGAAATTAATAAACATAAGGACAATTTTATATTTATATTAAATATATGAGAACAATATAGTCAAAATTTGTAATATATTTCATAAGTGTATTTTTATTATTATATAATTTGAATGGGGATATTATGATAAAACAACAATAATCTAAATTAAAAAAAAAATATTACTGACATGGAAAATAGTTAAGATGATGTGCCAAATATATATGGTAGAATAAGAATAAAAATGTAATTGTATCATATTCTATCTAAATGATTATTATAAATTAAAGAATTAGGCCTTATATGAATATTTTTCAAATCTGAAGTATTAATGAATACATTATCTCAAACCTTAGGAACCTAATGGTTCATTTAATACATTTTCCAAAAGAAATGCTCGATGTTCCTGCACGTGAGTACTGTTTTCTTATGGTCAAACTAAGAAAAGGAGGGGTAAATTGATTTATAATATTTTTATTAGTCTGAATAATTTTAAAAAAAATTTAAATTTATTTATTTATTATAAAATAATAATTATATTATTATATTATAATAGTTAATTTTAAAAAATAACTAATAAATTTTTAAAATTTAATAAAATAAAATATATTTATGTAAAATACATGAATTAAATAAATAATATTTTATTTTATATATAAATATTGATAATATAAATATCTATGAATATATTATAAAATTTATTGATATTTACATATACCGTTTATTGAAAATACAATGTAATTATAAATATGTTGGGAAATAAATATACTTATAAATTGATATTCTATTAATAAATTAATATTTGTTTATTTTTTATTTTTTATTTTTTAATAAATTAAAGTTTTTAAGAGTGTTTTTGAAATTACTAGGGTAAATGAGAATTTAGGATTAAAAAGGTATTTATCTAATAGAAAATAAAGATTAATGGTGTCTTCAAATATGATAAAGTATTTAAAATAGTTAAATTTACACTAAAATGTCTTCTAACCTATTCCTCTTTAATTAGAAACTCTGAATGATGAAAAATACTTTATATGTATTATTACATGCTTATATTGGATTAGACTAAAGACCTCTTTTAAGTAAAATTTTTCATAACTTAATTAAATACTTTTTCTTCTCGTCACTTCTATTCATCACTGAGGTGGTTTTAAAAACCTCTCCATTAACCACCAAATATGAAAGTGGTTAATGAAATATTATTTTTCACTATTTTTTATATAAGAAAATATTTTATTAAAGGTAATTAATGGATTTTATCATTAACCCTTAAATGAAGATAATCAATACAATATTTATCATTAATAAGGAAACCATATATATAATAAAAAAACAATTCTTACCTAAATGGTTAATTAAGAATATTTATATATGTTTAATGTCAAATTATATAAACAATTAATGGCTAGAATTTTAAATTAATTAAGCATTTAATATATAACATTACGTTACAATACAAAAAACTTAATAAAGCTTAATTGGGAACTTTGAATTAAGGATGGCAATTCGGATAAACGAATCGAATTTGGGTCGATACGAATATGATTCGTTTAATATTCGTTTGACACGAATATGATTCGTTTATTATTCGTATCAACTCTTTTAAATCCGTATAAGATCCGTTTATTTAGATACGATTCGTTTAGACACGATTATTCGTTTAAAACACGATTATTCATTTAAGATTCTATTATTCGTTTAAAATACGATTCGTTTAAGATACGAACACAATTCGTTTAATTTAGTAATTATTATTGAGGTCCTTAAGATATTAAAAATAACATATTTTATCAAACATAATATATATTTAATAATTAGATACTTATATTAAGAGTTGTTTATAATAAATAAATTTATATTACATATTTTTTTAAAATTTATTAAAATATATTCCTTAAAGATACGATTATTCATTTAAGACATGATTATTCGTTTATTCGTTTAAGACACGGTTATTTAATTATTTATTTAATTAATCATGTCTTAAACGAATAATCGTGTCTTACATATTAAACATGGATACGATACGAATAATAATCGTGTCGACACGAATACGACACGATTATTATTCGTATCAAGATTTTAAATCCAAATCCGTTTAATGGCATCGAATTCGTATCGAATAATCGTGTCGTGTCCCAAATTGCCACCTCTACTTTAAATATAATTAATTTATTTGAGCAAACTATTTTTATATTCAACCACCAATCACCGATCCAATTTTCTCTTCTCACTCTCACCAATCACCGATCCAAAAGGACCATTAAAGCGATTTGTTAGAGATTTGTATACAATATCTCTTCTTGATTCTATTTAATAACAACAAAATCAAATGACAACATAAATAGCCAGCAAACTGAAAATTAACTTAAAGATTATTTTTTTATGAGGTTGAAATATGAATATAATTATTTAAATATTTAAAATTTATTTTATTCTTTAATTTATATATATTTTTTAAAAATATATAAATATAATTAAGTTAAAATTTTTATTTAAATTTAAACGAATAAATGTATAAATAATTTAAATATTTATTTATTAATAACACTTTTAATTTATTATTTAATATTTACAAATATTAACAATTTAATATATTAGTTTAAAATATTTTAAGATATATATGTTAATATATTAATTTTTTATTTTTATTTTTAAAAAATAATAATTTAATAGTTATATTCACATATTTACATTTAAATTTCAGTTATATTCATATTTCAGTCAAATTCAAATTTCAGTTATATTTAAATTTCAAATAAAAATAAATAAATAAAAACAGCCATCAATAATCTTTTACTTTGTAAGTTACGACTCAAACAAAATCACATCTAGAGCTTAACTAACTAATGATAATTAATTAATTAATTAGTTAATTAATTAACAAAATCTCTTTTCTTGTAATCTAATCAAAGTCAAACAACTCAAATCCGTACGATACGAGGATTACGGCTAGCTACCGAATTAAGTAATTAGAATAATTCCACCAGTTACGCACAATAATTATGAGTTGGTCATTATGATGACTTGATAAATATTATTTTATCATCATTTCAAATGCATGTATTAATATTGTTTTATCAGCATTATATATGTATTAGGAAAGATTAAAAAAATTCTGGTCACTTTTTTCATTTCGACTTCCTTTTTTAGTTTATTTTATAAAGGAAAAATACTCAAATGATTTTTTTTAATATCTCATCACTTCTTATATTTTTTTTAATATCTCATCATTTCTTTAATTCTTTTTTTATCTTTTTATTCAATTAGTTTATGTTAAATTACAAATGGTAAAATCGAAAAATTTAAATTATTAAAGGGTAAAATCGGAATGCAAGGAAGTAATAGGGTATTTAAAAATATATAGGAGCTGATAGAGTATTGGACAAAAAAATAGGGAGTATTGGACATTCTCCCTTTTTATAAATGTAAGTAAGAAAAAAGCAGAAATATCCCTAAAAAGGTGAATTTAAATAGTAATAAAATGTGGGTAAGAATGTATTTTCATTATTTAAAAACAGGGGTTTTAACACATACCTCCTCTGAGATTTTGCCTTTTAACACTTAGATAGAATATTTGGCCTAATTAACACATACTTTTCCTAGGCACATCCAATTCTGTCCATAAACCGTTAGTTGTATGGGTATTATGGTAAAAAAATAAAAACTGACCTTTTTCTTGTTTGCTTTACTGCTGCAAGAGGTAAGTCAACTCCCTCAGTTTTGTGCCTAGAACTCTCAAGCCATAATACCCACACAATCTTAGATTTTCAAGCCATTTTTTGCCAAATCGATCATCTATCTTGCAAGATGGAAGTGAGGGTCGAGATTTGGAGGGAAATGAGAGCTAACTTTGCATCATATTTGCCTTTGTAAGTATGTATTCAACGAGAGAAAATGAAAGATAGAGTGGATTTAAGCTGAATCAAGGTATTTTGGCTCTACAAAAAGCTACAATCAAGCTTAAAAAATTTTACAACCAAAGGAATCCATTGATTCAGCCAGGTAAACCTTATACCGGATTGTTTGATGCATGTACCAATTTTCTTGATTTTAAACTTGTATGCTTGGTGTTCAAAATTGTGTGGGCATTGACATTGAAGTTGAAAAATGGACAATTTGAGTTAAGTCTGGGATGAAAAGGGTTACTGTGTTGCGTGGTATGAGTTGGGTTCAATGTGTTCGTGCATGTACTGATGCTACATTCGATTATGGTATTGTATCTGTTTTGGGTTGTTTGTGGTGCTATATCTATTCAATTGTAGTCATTTGCACATTTGGTATTGTTTCTATTTTGGGATATTCGCATGTATAACATAACATAGACTGTTGCTACAAGTTGAATCCAGTCAAGCTTTGATTTTAAGTTTTGTGGTCTTTGCATATTTAAGATTTCTATTCATGGGGTAAATTTTTCTCATGATTTCAAGCTTATTAATGCTAGCTTTTGTTTTTTGGCATTATTTTTTGTTTGGTTTAATTCAGTAATGCAAATTTAGAAAATGATAGTGGGATTTTTTTTATAAGTATATTTACTTTCATAGTTGATGGGCATCTCAAATTAGTATCAATGAAATCAAAAAGAAGATTTTTTTTTTTTGTCTCTACATGGTTTAATTGACATATAATAACTCCAAAAGAATAATAAAATAATATAAATAACAAAGAAAAGTTTCTTTATACAAACTTTCTTAAGATTACATTTTCAAAACGTTTTTAGTTATAATTCATATTATATTTTACTTTTCTATTGAGTTAGTATTGAATCTGTTTTAGGGTCTTGCAATATACTGTTACAAGTTGAATCAAGGTATTTGCTTATCAGTTTGTTGCATTTACTGCATACTAAGCAACAAATCAAATTAAAGATCATTTGTGTGCACTATGTTTGCATCTGCAGTAGCCTTTTATTAGATTGAATGGTAGTAATTTCAGTTGTGGTTTGTGTTAAATTGGACATGCACTTATATTTGCATGCATTATTATGAATTAAGGATGCAATAGCCTTATTATGTTGTAGCATTATGCTGTTGATGTTATGATTTGTGTTAGAGTGGACTTGCACTTATATTTGCATGCATTATAAGTGCAAATGTAGTTAGATAACTCTGTTAATGCCCAAGTGAAATCAGATAAAGTGGGTTTTTTTTATGCACTATAATTTTATTTGGTTCATTTCTTAGATGAACTGGTTGCTTATTTATTTATTTATTTGATATGTTGTTATATAGTATGAGAAGGTTTGATGTGTATTGTACCATTTGGAATGAAGTACATTAGATTGCAAGGGTCAGTCCAGATTCTTACAATCTAGGTTTGATGTGGGATGACATTCAGTGTGCATTATATGGCAATGAGTAGTTTAATGAGTGGAGATGTGTTACTTTCGATGTAGAATTTTCCTGGACCAAGGACAGGATTGGTTTGGGTATATATTTTGGTGTCTAGTGCATATGTATATTTTAGGCACAAAAATTACAAAGATGTTATGTTGTGGATGAATATACTGTTAATTATATGGGATAACACAGATGATACTCAATATTATATTTTGAATGCATGCTCTTTTCAGATTTTTCTGCTAGTGTTTAAAAACTTTTTTTTTGTGAATTGACGTGTGTTTGTTGTTGTTGATACAGAGGTTTGATTAGCCTAACTATGTGTATAATGTTACTATGCTTGATGCTACTTGTTGCTGTTAAGATGTAGATTTGATTAACCATGTATACAATGTAATCAGATGTCATTGAGTTGCGTACGTTACACACATCCATAGCATGTGAACATCACGTGCATATATCCCTTAAAACCCAAAAAAGTAAGTTATGTTTGCATATAATTTCTACATTGTGGACCCATATTAACAAATAAACTAAATAAATTATTAGCATATATCAAACACATAACAATTTGTCTTTATTCAAAAAATGACAAATAAAGGGCAAATGTGTCTTTGCAACAATTATGGACAGAATTGGATGTCCTTTGGAGAGGGAGGTATGTGTTAAAAGGTAAAACCTCAAGGGACGTATGTGTTAAAACCCCTTTAAAAACATGACCTGATTTTTCCTGAGTTCCATTTATTTTCATTGATTGATTCTTTAGAGATATTTTAGTAAAAGTCTAAAAATGACCACTTCTCTATTAATTCAACAAGTAAACGTAACGGGTTTTTAAGATAGTTAAGTACGGTAATTTTGTCAAAATATAAGGGGTCCGACTGGGCATTTTTTTGGCCGAATGAGCACCAAACAATTAATTAATAATTAAAGTATACTTAAACCCAATTTAACATTGCTTCAAAAAATAAACCATATTAATAACACTTCAAAACTCACTATAAGAAAAGAAGATAAGAAATAAACCTAATTTAACTTTATGTATTTTTTTCTATGTTTATTGATACTTGAAAATTGACCTTGAGCTCGAGTCTATATCAAAACTAAAATTAGGTCATTTATGAAGATAATATATAAAAAATAAAAATGGACCCAAACTACTTTTTGAGATGCAAATTATTGGTTGGAGTGTAGAAGGTAAGGGTACACTTAAATCTTACCCAAATCAACAAAATGATCTTGACCTAACCCCTTTTATTAGAAATTTAGGTCCAAATGGTCTATTATGTAATTAGATTACTATATAAGAAATACAAAAATCCAAAAATGTTAGATGTAGTAAGTGCAGCTTCTGTTGACGTAATTGTGCTTTGCTATAGGCATTGTTGAGATAAGTTGGTAAAACTAAAAGTGCTTTTGGGTTAGTGGTCGTAAAGATGGGCAGGCAATGTTTTTTCTTACCCTCTCTTGCTTCTTGTGTGAGATGCTTCATAAAGAATTAATAGAGGGAGCATAATGAAGATGGACTAGTATTTTGCTTCTTTAGCAAGGGCCATCGCTACAAGATTGACTTGAAATTCCTCATGTTTTCAGAAGAAGAAATGAAAAGATGAACTGGAGAAAATACATAATCACATTGCTATTAATAGTGATGATGATTATGATCTCTACACTGTTTCTCTTTACTTTCGACTACTTAGAGAGTAGGGAATTAAGATTTCATGTGGTAAGCAAATAATTTTAATTACTTAAGCTATATATGTTAGTTGCAAATTAATTTCTCTGAATTAATTATATGCAATCAGATGTATTTGAAAAGTTCAAAGAATTCTTCAATCTTGAATTCATCTGGTGTTCGTCAATCATGAATTCTTCGAGCTTGTAATTTTCACTGATTGACAACATAATTCTGTTTTCTGATCTGATTGACTTAATATGATTTTGTATTCAAGAGCTTGTTAGTTTGTATCCAAGAACTTGTTTACACGTAATGGATCTTGAAAATAATTAATAATTTCCCTGAACTTATCTCTGTTGATTTGGTTTTTCTTGTTTCTTCTCCCATTCTTGAATTAGGTCAAATGGAAAATGTGAGGAATTGGAACTACAAGGCAATCAAGAAGATAGGACGAGGGCTATGGTGAGGTTTACAAGTCTCGCAATCTAATAACTGGCCAGCTGGTGGCTATCAAGATTATCACAGTTCGGAAGGAGATTGAAGGTGTTCCAAGCTATACACGAAAATGTTGTCAGGTCAGTTTTCAACCTACAGATTATAATTATTTTGTAACCCGATCTGTAGAGATCTAAGTTGGGCTTACGGGATGATGTGTTTGTGAGTTAATATTCAATTTTCAGAAGTGAACTTTGATAGTAGTAGTGTTTGAACAAAAGAAAAATATATAATGTTATAATTGCAACAAGTTGGAACTTATCCCTGTTTATCAGTTAATATCTTCACTCTAGAAAAAAGGTACTCAATTTTGGTTGAAGATTCTAACACATTATGTGTAGATTTGCTTGGTAAAATAGTAATCAAAGAGTGAGAACATTATAATTCCTTTTCAGCACACATTTTTTAAGAATGTGTATTCTTAATTGTATGCTTAATAATTCAAACACTGCTTGAATAGAATTCAATATGATTTCATTTTCTCGTAACTCCTGTTTCTCTCCGTAATTAGTAGGTAGCTTATTTTGATGTTGAATTTATCATTCACTGACAATGTTGTTTAAATTGTAAGTATTTTATATATATATACTTTTCTGGATTTGGTGACAATTTGGCTACAAGTTGCTGGATGCATTTAGCGTCAGGAATTTTGTTTTTCCTGTCTTTGTGTAATACCCTTAATTTTGTTATTCATGGAAAGCATACATATAGATATACTAATATTATAGTATGTGAGAATATAAAATATTAGAGTTTATAAGAGAAATATATTTATTTTTGATAGAATTTATTTATTGTGGATGAATATGTTTACTTACGAAAAGGGTGGAATGATTGGATAATAAGAATTGTTGGGTCAAAAATATAATAGAAAAGGTCAAGGGGGTTTGTGATATTTTATATATTGTGAAATTTTATGTTAAGTAAATTTATTGCAAGAGTTCTTATTCTCTTGTGTCGTAGCGGGAAAAAAACAAAAAGACATCAAAGGAAAGAAAAAAAATAAAGAGAAAATCAAAGAGAAAAACACAAGAGAAGAAAAGATATAATCTATTCTATATTTGAATATCTTCTAGATAAGTTTTTTTGGATATTAGATTGTATATCTTTTATGATTTCAAATGTTATTAATTATATGCCACATATTTAATTGATTGGATTATTAGTTAATTATTGTTAATTGATGGTTATTAGGATTAAAATTTTACATAGTTATCTCAATAGTCTTTCTATTAATTATTAAAACATAAATTTTTATGTATGTTTTCCTAACAATCTTTTTATGAAACTAAACTTCATTCAACAATGAATTTGTAAAATTTTATTTCATCACAATCGGTTAAGGAACTAATTTTTAATGAATTTTCAAATGTTACGTATTGTTTTTTATATGAAATTATATACTATTTAACTAACCAAATGATATTCAAAATTTCTAAAACTTGGTATATTACTTTATATATATGTCTGTTAATGTTCTGTAACGTTTCAAGATTTTTGGATGTCCCCAAAAACATTTATGAATTTTTAAATCAATGAATTTCAAAAATCTTAAAATTTCAAGACAATATACCCAAAAAGGAAAATAGTTTGAAAATGTTTTTGAGGTCTAAATGTTATGATATTTTTGTAGAAGATACTTTTATGTATCCTTGTAAATTATGTAAAAATTTAGCTTAATTCAATCAATATATTAAGAGTTAAAAATCATTGAATTGAAGTTATTCAATAAAAAACCGAAAAGACATATTATGAATATATAAGTTTAAGACTTTATAATGTTTGGTCTTTGATAAGTGCGTAAAACACGCGCTAATAATTTATTTATAGACTTAAATTATTTATTTAATCCTCAAGTTTAATTTAGATTTGATGTATTTTGATCATTTTATACAGAAAATAATATATTTGGCTATCCAAGATGAATTTGATTCGAAAAAAAAGATGTTTGGGGACTAAAGTGCAAGAGATTTACAGACCAAAATGTAGAAATATCATAATAAAGGACTAAAGTCAAAATACACAAACATATAAGGGTCCAATCAATATTTTTCAAATTGTCTAGCTTTATTGGCAAAAGCAGGTGCGCGACCGCGCACCGCGTTCTGCCCAGGTGGATCAAAATACAACAAATTCAGGACTGAAATGCAATAACATCTATAACTTTGGCTCAATGTCTAGTTAATAACAAGTTTATAGACTCAATTAATATTCTCCAGTTAATTTGCAATTGAGGGCAGAATCAGGTGCGCGGCCGCGCGACCAAAGCGCGTGCCCATGCGACACCTCCTTCCCCCTAATTTGGACGATTTTAAAGCCCTAGGTGAGGAGGAAAAGAGGATTTTTGGAGATTTTTGGTTTGGGTCTAGTTTTTAGAGAGAGAGGGAGAGGATTGCTAGAGAGAGAAGGAGAAAAATCAACGAAAGAGAGGGGGATTTCATCAAGAGATTGGGGGACTCTCTCATCAACCTTGTGGATTCAAACTCTCCTCATCTAGTTTTTATTTCTCTCCTCTTTTAATTTAATCTTGAATTTGACAATATTGTGATTATTTGAAATTATGTTATCAATTGTTGAATTCTTGATTGTGGGATTTGAATTATATATTATGTGTGGCTAAACCTAATTTTCTAGGGCAATGATTTAATCTATTTGAAGCATCCATTTCTAATATTGTGTTGTTCAATTGATTTGAGATTGGGTGTTGAATATTTATCATGGTAATTAATGATTTGAATATTTGGCCAATATTTGAATGAATTGTGGATTGATAGGAATTGAGAAATGAACATCATATCTAGACTGTGTGATAAACACCGTAAAATGCATATTAGATAGAAATATACTAATATGGTTTGCGTAGTTTAATTAGAAATTATCACTAT
Organism: Melia azedarach; assembly: GCA_028052125.1. Lineage (NCBI taxonomy): Eukaryota > Viridiplantae > Streptophyta > Magnoliopsida > Sapindales > Meliaceae > Melia > Melia azedarach. The sequence goes on along the minus strand of CM051398.1, from coordinate 10,861,328 downwards.
TCGTAATGCATTTCCGTTTAATTAATTTCACATAGAGATATAGTGAAGTTTTAGATGCGAAATAGACTCGAGTGATCTCGAGAGAGACAATCGAATAAATTAGGATAATTAACTAGCAACACGTGTTTTAAATTATAACAACGTCAATTGAAGAAGTGGATGCGATCAAATACGATAAATCATTAGCTCTAGACTTTCCATTAGTTGAATCTTGTAATTAATTTGCACATTAGTAAATTTTAGTTAATTTTAATTTTTCAACCAAAATTATTTCGATTTCTTTAGATAAATTTGTACGTTAGTTACCTTTGGTAATTATAGGATTAACATTCCTCGTGGAATCGACATCCTCTTATCACTTTATTACTTGATTGCGACACGTGTACTTGCATTCGTTAAATTTACACGCAACAAGTTTTTGGCGCTGTTGCCGGGGATTGTTAAGTTCTTATAATATCGATTTGGATTGATATTGAGTTTAATCTAAAGTTTATTTTTGTTTGTTTGTTTTTACAGGTTTGTCTTTTAAGTGCATGAGAAAAGCCGAAAATAGTGGTTTATTGCCTTTTGATACCGAAATGGCTGCAAACGCTTTTCAATGGCACTTAGAACGTTTAACACCTAGGAAAGCCTTGGGAGCTCATGAAGTAGACAGTATTTATGCACTTAATGCTCAGCTTCATACCTTAACCAAGCAACTTGGGGCCATGACAGCAAACTTTATTCATATTCCGCATATGGTTTGTGAGCTATGCAATGGCAATCATTTTAGCATGGACTGTCAATTTGGTAATTTGTTTGCTGTGTCATCCTTTGAGCAAGTTTCAGATGTTGGGAACTATAATCATCAAAACGATCTTTATTTCAACACCTACAATCAAGGATATCATCCCAATTTCTCTTGGAGGGGAAATCAAATTGTTGCAAGACCACCACCTAACTTCCAACCTCAAGAGAAAAAGGTTAGCCTAGAAGAGGCCCTTGCTCAATTGACCTTGAACACTTCCAACTTCATGACAAAAACTAAAAAAACCTTGGAAAACCAAGCAGCTTTCATTCAAAATCTAGAGGTGCAAGTAAGTCATATGGTAAAGGTGTTAATGAAGGGACAACAAAGCTCATTGCCAAGAAGTACGGAGACAAATCTAAAGGAACAAGTGATGGCAATTACACTTCCAAGTGAAAGACAATTGATGGAGCCGAACAACAACATGGAAGAGGCATTACAAATGGAAGCAAGTTCTTCAAAATCACAATCAGAAGCATTAAGCTCACCCAAGAAATATGTGCCACCTCCACTGTATGTGCCACCAATACTGTTTCCTCAAAGGTTAGGAAAGCCAAGTAAAGGTCTTCAAACTGAGGAAACCGTTGGAGAAAAGTTTGATGTTAAAGAAGGCACACTCACACTTAATGTTATGGGTAAAACTGAAGAATTCAAAGTTTCTAATGCATTGATGTTATTATGTGATGAGGAATGCTACATTGTTGGTACTAATGAGGATGTAGTGCAAGATTTGGTAGATCAAAGTAATATGAAAAATTCTTTGGAGATCATTCACAACCAACATGAGAAAATGAATTCAAACTAGTCAATAAGTGAGAATAAGCAATTGGTTGTGGTTGTGCATGCATAAGATAATTTTTCAAGCTTTCCATACTCAGATGATACATTGAGCAAAAATCACCCTTTTGATCCTGGAGAATGTCTCAACATATACTGTGATCATTTGAAGTACACTTGGATACGTTTGGAAGAAGTGTAATGGCTGAATCTTACTCTAAAGGAGTCACTTGACACTTAGAGAAGGAACTTGGTCCGGCTGAAGACGTTAAACTTAGCGCTTATTGGGAGGCAACCCAAGTTTCATTGTGTTTTGTGTGAATTTTTTTTTTCTTCTAGTAAGTTTTGTTTTATTTGTTAACATTAATGAAATTATTTTTGTGTGTATTTTTGTAGGTGGATAACTTTAGGAAGCTCATAATCAACATTGAGAGATGGAGGAAACATTTTGGAGCACAAGTGCAAGTCTAGGAGCTTTCCATTGATTTTGAGTGAAAACTGCAGAATTTGACATTCTGCATATAGTGTACTAAATATGTCATAACTTTTTTTATGAAATCATAATTTTATTCCGTTTATGGCATTAGAAACTAGACATCCGTAGCTTCAATTTGATATATCATAAGCTAGTATTTGGTGCGCTACCGCGCAATTTGGGCACATGGCAACACCATACTCGCACAGTTCTGCACCTAAGGCAGAAGCAGGTGCGCGACCGCGCCCTTCTTTCTGTCCACAGCACGCTTGCACAACCCCCCCACAGTTTATTAGCTTCCTTTCCTTCCAAAAACACAAACAAAACCTCTCCTCAACACTTTCTACCTCTTTGGCTTCAAATCAAAGCATACAAACATCAATTCAACTCCAATTTTGGGACTCCAAATCAACTTCAAGTACGTACCTATATTTTAACAACTTAAGTTTTCATTTTATACTTGAATTTTGAAGTTGGGAAGGTTGTGATTGTGAGGAACAAATTGAAGTTTTTGGGTGATGATTTTGGTTGAATGTATGGTGGGAGTGATTGATAGAATAATATTTTAGAAGTGCTTGTGAATGAAGTATGTTTTTGTGACAAAAATTTTGGTGAAAAGGAAGGGTTTTGTTGTTGTGTTGGGTGTTTTTCACAATTGCACACCAAGTGTTTTACAAATTGCTTGAGTGAGGTTTAATATAGTAATTCTAAGTTTGATCATTGGAAAACATTTGGAGAGTGTTTTAAGAGTGAAAGGAACCTAATACAATGATTGGAGTGCAAGAAAAAGTGGTAGTGCAAGTGTACATTCTAAGTGTTCAATGAATTGCCCGAAAGATATTTTCAAGTAAAAATGACACCAACAAAGATATTTCCTTAGGAAGGGGAAGGTAAATCTCTTATTTCTAATATATTTGGGACTAAAATTTTAAACTTAAAAATGTTTATTTTATTTTATTATTTTAAAAAAATTTAAAATAGAAATATTATTTTTTTCAAATTTAATAATTAATTTAGATAAAAATGTATATTAAGATGCTACTAACCTTCTTTTTTTCTTTTTTTTTCTTAACTTTCTTAGTATTTAATACAAATTACGATAATACAAATTTTCTTTTAAATTTTCTTAATCAAATTATATTAAACTATTAAAAAAATATCAAATTATATATATTATTCATTATATTTAATAGCACTAAATTTAATTAATATATTATAATTTCTTAATTTTATTTTATTTATATTTTTTATTCTAATATTTATCACCTATGTTAACCCTTTTTTGGGTGTCTTATTTACATTTTTCCTATTTATTAATTCTTAATATTTTAATTTGAATAAAAATCTAATATTTTTCGAAAGTTAGGAAAATATGTGTATAAGAATTTCTAAAAATTTTAAGATAAACCTACCTAAGTATTTTGGGATAAAAAAAAAGAATACTAAATTAGAATATTTGAATTAAATTTATATTGTCAGCAAAAATTATATAAATTTTTTAATATACATCAAATAGATTGTTATACATATTTTTGTTATGATTAATACAAACTAAATTACTACCAAGACAGTAAAAAAAGTTACAATATTTATCTTTTAACTCCACCTATTAGCTTTTAGCCTTAGTTAGATCATAATGTTCTATTTTCATTACTTTGTTCTCTTACCGTTAACATTTAGGACATACCTCATATAGAGCACCTAAGCTATTGCGTGGCTATAACATTTAGGACATACCTCATATAGATGTCAAATTTCAAGTGATTAGTCATAGCTGTGATCAAGCTAACTTGCCCGCTGCTGGAGGGCTATATAGCGAGTATCTCTGCTTCAAAGTTTTTCCAATTCTTCAATAGCATCGTTCTATTGGCCAAAATCTATACCAAACTTTAGGCATTGTGGCTCAAATTTCTTATTGTTTTCTGGAAAAATAAAACGTTTAAGTAATCAAAAAGCTAGATCATAAAGGATTGGATAATTGAAGAATGAATAAGAGCAACATAAGAAAGAAAACACAAAATTAAAAATTCAAGCTGAATTGCTTGCAAAGTAAGCAGAGACAGTGGAATGGGTTAGATTAGGCTTTCGGGTACTAGATATAGTCGTTAATTAGCCATTACCATTATAGTTATTGTAACAAGGCTTACAAATTTTGAAATTCAATTGGTTTCATTTCGAGTGCATATGCCATTTATTTTTTGATGAAGTAACAAAAAATTTGCGTCAATGATATTGATTTTTTGGTACAAATTAAGAAAGCTACCAACAAGAAGGAGAACTGTTTGCTAAGAAACTCTTTTGTTTGCGCCCAGAACCATAGTCATCTTGATATGTAAAGCTTCATTGACTATAAGTTGTTGTATATGATAGTTGGAATTGAAAGGATCAATGAAGGACTATAATGAAGGTAGCAAAAAAGTATGTGTTTCTGTCATCATCATTCTTGTACAATTTGCATTCACTGCTTGAAGCTCAGCATTCATAGAACTTGTTGAGGAAGTTTTGGGAATGTATTGTGCTGATAAGTTGATAGCATCAAAAGTTAAAAGAGATATTAGTATAACATTGTGGTATATCATAATTATGTCCTTATTTATCAGATAAGTATAGTTATTTTTGAATTGTGACTTATATGTGCTCAAATTTTGTTATTCCAGAAGGTGAAATTGTTCATAAGGTTGAAAATGTATGCCATTATCTTTTTATTAATTATCATATTGAATCGTCATGTGTGTACACGCGCGTGTGTGTGTGTATTTCTTAATATTAAGAAGAACAAGATAAATAATTTGATATGAATAAGTTTTGTCAAAGACAAAGTGATAGAGATACAAAGTATTATTGCAGGTTCTACTTAATAGCATCCTTAATTTAAAAACACTTAAGACTATTTTGGTGGAGTCTAATTGTTTAAAAAGCTCAAAATATATAATAGGAAAAATACTAATTTCATCCCTAATATATTTTGATATTACCACTTACATCGTTATTGTTTCAAAATTACACCCTTAGTCCCTATCGTTATAACATGGATGTTAAATGTTAGTATATTTTATCATTTGACACATTTTTCCTTAACTAATTAAATTTATATTGGGTTTAAATTAATACAAAAAAATATAAAATATAAAATTCTTTTTTTTAAGACACTAATTGCTTTCATTTTCAATTTTAATTTTTTATATTTTAACAAATAATTATTGAATAATATTTTTTTAAATTATAAAATTTACAAAAAAATATTCATAATTAGGCTTCAAAGCAAGTTTGTGGAAAAGGACACAAATTTCCCCTACAAATAATAAATTTATCAAAATACCCCGAATTAATTTTAAAACTATCAAATTAAATTATTTGAATTAAATTGGAACCTATAACTTTAGTAGAAAAGGTCAATACTATAACCACTACACTAAAACATAATTTAATAATACGTTTTTTAATTCATAATATATAATCCTTTTGAAAATACATATATAATAATTTTTTACAAAATTAATATTATTTTGTTTCTATAAAAAAATTAATAATTCAAAAATAATTTTATAATCATTAAAATTTTATATAATAACTTGAATTTAAAATTATTATTATCATTAAATTATAAAATTTCAAAAAAATTATCATTATTTAGATTTTTAAATAAAATAATTTATTTTATTTAACAATTTTTAAAAAAAATAATTTTTTAAAACTATTAGTACTAATAATAATTTTAGAATAATTTTATTTTACAACATTTAAATTTATTTTCTTTAATGATTATCTAAGAATAATTTTATTATTATTTGATAATAATTTTAAATTCAAGTTATTAAATAGATTTTTTTAATTATAAGTTTTATAGTAACAAAATATTTTAATTCTTATAGAAATTATTAAATATGCATTATCAAAAGAGTTATTTATTAGGGATTAAAAAATATATATTTAAAATGTGTTTGGTGTAATGGTTAAAGTATTAATCTTTTTCATTAAAATGTAATAATTTTAAAAAAATAGATTTAGGTTATTTTGGTAAATTTATTGTTTGTAGAGGAGGTTAGTATTTCTTTCCACAAATTTTCTTTCAAACTGAGATTTTCACAAATCTCGGGGGAGGCATTTGGACTTTTTCTTTATTTTTATTAAAATTGTATTGTTTTTATTTTTATTTTTATTTGATCTTGTTGTAAAAAATTTTAAAATGAAAAGAAATAAACTTATTTATATTTCATTATCTATATTTATATTTGATTTTATTGTAAAAATTTTAAAAAATAAATAAATAAATTTATTACATTATGAATTTAATTTTTTTTAGTTTTAATAAAATTTCAATTTAAATTAAAATTTTATTAAATAATTTTATTTTTAATGTTTGTTTGAGTTTTTTTAGAATTGATATTTATTTTATTTTATTTTTTAAAAGTTAGATGACATTACCATTATCAATATAGGGACAATAAGGTCATTTTCACTCAAAAATTGAAATTTTAAGGTTAGTGTTATAATGGTAGAGACTAAAGGTGTAATTTTGAAACAGTAAAATGTAAGTGGTAATATCGAAATACATTAAGCATGAAATTAGTATTTTTCCTATATAATATTTATGTTAAAATACGCACTAACTAGGTTGCTGTGTCTATTAACTATATATTTGTTTGTTCAACATTATGAATAATTTTTGTTTACGCAAAAATCTAGTCCACGGTATAAATTGGTAATTTGAGACCGATTATGCAAGAACAAAAAAACACAAATATAAGAATTTTACGTGGCTTGACATATTGCCAATGTCCACAGGTAGAATATTTGAGGAGAGATTTTATTATTGTTCAAAAATATATTTGTTGTGGTACAAACAAAGCTCTCTCTATCTATCGTTATCTTTTCTCTCTCTATCTCTTTATTTTTTCTTTGTATTGTTTTCTTCTCCTCTCTTTCCCTTAATCGCACCCTTTACATAATTTAAATTGTAGAGTTTCTTCTAACTACAAGCTAATTAGTTCCTTTCTTATAGTTTACCTAAGATTTATTGGAATATGATATATATGATTTTCCTTCTAAACTTATCTTAGCTAGACTTTCATGACGAGTTAAACTTTCGTAGGTTAACTTGGTTTGTTTGGTTTGGGCTTAACTTGCTAGATTTGTCTTTAAACTTATCTACTTTTGGACTTAATGGCAAATATATAATTTAGACAAAGCTAATGTCCCACAAGGTACTATTTCAACTTGATACTATTCATACACGATATTATTCACCCTCAACACTATTTATACTTGGCACTATGTACATATGCATATTATTGTTTGCATATGATATTTTGCCTTCATAGTGGTCTAGGAAGAGACATCTGTTAGTTTGACTAATATTAATTAATGGTGAAGTTGTCTTTTCATATTGATAAGTTTAATGAACTGTTGATCGATTATCACAGACCGTTATTGATCATCATTAACTGTCATTCATTTAAGTCACCATATACATCATTAGAATTTTTGTTGAATGCTATATGCAATGGTATCTTTATCATTATCGTTTGAGCAACCATTCATCATAAATTTGAAGTTGGATTATTTACACTTAAAAATTTTAATTTTAATTTTATATTTATAGTAAATGGTTTCTCAAATAGTAATGATGATGATACTATTGCGGAAAACATGCAACAAACTTTTGTCAGTAGAAAAATGTATTGTATGCATATCTCAAATTGATAAGTTGCATAGAGGGTACCTCGATTATAGAGCTGAGATAGTGAAAATGAAAAGTATCAAACCATAATGCATGCACCGAGAGTCATGTAATGTCAATCAACTAGAGTTCACAGTAATCCTTTAAATTATTAATATTAATTGTTTTAAAAAAATTGACACGCGTCAACACCACCATATATATATATATATATATAATTTTCACCAAAAGTAAAGAAAAGTTGAAGATGTATTTCCAATGGCCATAATTTAATTAAGGAAATGAGATAGCTAATGTTAACATTAATCAACGCGTGTGTTTGTCACATTGTGAAAATCTCTTAAACTTATTGTGATGAAACTACGTCAATGTTTATTAATTGACGACTTTAACTAACACTCAGTTACTCACACTAGTGACTTTATGTCTATTAATAAAATATCACGTATAGTTCATTATCGATTTTATTATTACATAGTTAAACTAATTAATATCGTATATCATATCAATTTAACGTTGATGTCACAAAAATTTAGAATTAGTAAAAACACGTTCGCTAGTGGGTATTGTGTCAAATTCAGATAAAATTCAAACAAAAAAAATGTGGAAGGAAATTAAATGTTTGGGATTGAAAGGAAATCAAGAAATGACCAATACAATAAATGGTCCAGAGAGGTCTAAATACATCCAAATTGTTATGATTCAATTCCACAAAATTCTCCATCTTTAAATTTATATAACAGTCAAAGTGATTATGAAGCAGTGCATACTAATACTACAAAATGGATTATTCTAATTTCTAAAGCATTGACATTTGACAATAATTAAATGCTTTACTATTTCATGTAAACGAGATTATTAAAACGTGGAATCTATTCCAATTCATTATTCTAAAGCCAGTACACATATAATAATTAAATTTAAATGTGATGATCATGATCAACAGATCAAAATGTATGTACCTCTTTAAAGAGTTTGAGGTCAATAAAAAGGCAATTTGGTCTTTAACCAAATAAGAATCAGTGTAGTTATCACCATCCCTGTATAACTAATCAATCACACGTGCAAACTTTAGAACTCGCTCCAAGAGAGGCATGGGGACAGCTGTTGGTTTGAGCATCTCCTCGTTCATATCTTTCCATGCATTTTTAACGTCCTTCCGAAACACATTAATTGCATCTTCCTCAGAAACACCGTATGCTACTTCATGTAGCATTCAAAATAGGTGAGGCAACATGTCCTCTGATTTGCTCAAACTATATATAAGTACATACAACAATATTATATATGTATACATATATGGAATTAATTAATTATATAGCTAGGAACACTTAACCAATGGCAATGAAGTTAATTAAGTACGCATATATTGTTGGGATAAACTAACACAGATAATCCGGAAGCACAACAATTACCTTATCCCCTCTTGCATGAACCTAATAGAAAACAAACAAATAGAGCAACAATCTTGGGCACAAATTTAATTCTTGGACAGCAATAAAATCACCACAACACAACCACACCACAATCAATTTTAACGTGGAAAACCTCCCTAATGTGAAGAGGAAAAACCACGGGACCGTAGTCTACCCAAAAATCTCCACTATAATCAAATAATGGGAATACACAAGTTCTCTCTAGTTAAAACTAGAGGTACACATTATAACAATCTCAAGATCACACAATCTTGGTAAACATTCAAGTTCTACAAAGAAATTAGAGAGAGTTCAAGAAAAACATCACCAAGTTGGTGGCTTAACTACCAATCACGAAATCTGGAGAAAGAATGCTCCAAATTTGATCTGCACCGTTCAGAATTTAGTAATCTGAGTTATGAAGCTGCTGGTAAAATGTCAGTCCAATCGGACCACAAATCGACCTCCGATCGACCAGTTGATCACAGCTATTCGGGATTTACTATTCTGCCTCTCTCGTGAACAGTACCGTCTTTTTCTAAAGCTGTGAACAGTACCCGTTTTCTTTCTTAAAGTTGTAAACAGTACCTGTACTCCTCTCCTTTATATACTTCAACAAAAATAAGAAACTAAACCCTACTTAAAAAAGGATTAAAAAATATCCTTAGGCTAATTGGAATCCTTAGGCTAATTAGAATCCTTAGGCTAATTGGACTTAGTCACTATTTTTGGGCCATCTCCACAAGGAGGAAACCCAACCCAATAAATCTCCCCTTTCTTACTGTGTGGAGGGGTTTGCCAACCCGGCAATTGAACAACAAACTTCAAGCTTTTCTCTCGGAAGAGTTTTGGTTAACATATCAGAGGCATTGTGATCAGTGTGAATCTTTTCAAGCTCAAACATATTATCATTAAGAGCATCTCTCAACCAATGATATCTCACATCAATATGTTTTGATTTTGCATGGAAAGAAGAATTCTTACTCAAATGAATTGCACTCTGGTTATCACAAAATACCACATATTGCTGTTGCTTGAAATCAAGCTCCTGTAAAAACCTCTTCATCCACAACAACTCTTTGCATGCCTCAGTTGCTGCAATGAATTCTGCCTCTGTAGTAGAAAGTGCAACACATTTTTGCAACCTTGATTGCCATGCTACAGCTCCACCTGAAAGTGTCATTAAGTAACCCGTAGTAGACTTTCGAGTATCAACATCTCCAGCCATATCTGAATCAGTATAGCCAACTAGCAAAGGTTTTCCACTTCCAAAGGTCAGTTTAAAATTGGAAGTACCTCGAAGATATCTCATAATCCACTTCACTGCATTCCAATGCTCTCTTCCTGGATTGGATAAAAATCTACTAACAACACCAACTGCATGAGCTATATCCGGTCTTGTGCATACCATCGCATACATCAAGCTTCCAACCGCTGAAGCATAAGGAACTTTTTCCATGTCTTCCTTCTCTTTGTCTGTTGTAGGGGACTGCTTGGTACTTAACCTAAAATGTGTAGCAAGAGGAGTGCTAACCATTTTAGCGTTGCTCATATTGAACCTTTCAAGTACCTTTTCGATGTAGTGCTCCTGTGATATACACAACTTCTTGGCTGCTCTATCTCGATGAATTCGGATGCCAAGGATTTGTTTTACTGGCCCTAAATCCTTTATAGCAAAGGATTTACTTAACTGCTTCTTTAACCAGTCAATTCTAGAAGCATTCCTGCCAACAATCAACATGTCATCAACATAAAGCAACAATATAATAAAATCATCATCAGAGAATTTCTGTATAAAAACATAATGGTCAGAAGAAGTTTTTCGATAGCCTTGCTCCCCCATAACTGTTTCAAACTTCTTATACCACTGTCTTGGTGCTTGTTTCAAGCCATAGAGGCTTTTCTTCAGCTTGCACACATAATCTTCTTTTCCTTTTATTTTGAAACCCTCTGGTTCCTCCATGTAAATTTCTTTGTCTAAGTCTCCGTGTAGAAAAGCAGTCTTCACATCCATCTGCTCAATCTCCAAATCAAGACTAGCTGCTATGCCCAACACCACACGAATAGATGACATCTTGACAACTGGAGAAAAAATTTCATCAAAGTCAACACCTTTCCTTTGGCTAAATCCTTTAACAACCAATCTGGCTTTATATCGTGGTTGTGAGGTATATTCTTCCTGTTTTATTCTGTACACCCATTTGTTCTTTAGAGCTCGTTTATCCTTAGGTAACTTTACCAATTCAAATGTGTGATTTTCATGTAATGACTTCATCTCGTCTTGCATAGCATAAATCCACTCTTTTCTCTGTTCACTTTCTACCGCTTCTGCATAACATTCAGGCTCTCCCCCATCAGTCAATAACATATACTTACTCATAGGATAACGTGTGGAAGACTGTCGGATTCTGGTAGATCTTCTAAGTGAAATATCTGATGAAACCTCTGATGTTGGTAACTGATGGACATCATCATCAATCTCAACCTGTGTATGAGTGTCAATATCACCTGTACCATGCTGGCCATCCTGGACTTCATCTGTAAGCTGTGTTAGAGGAACTGGATTCAAGTCTATCAGTGTATCACTATATTGAGGCATTTCTTCTTTTAACTTCTCAATATCCTGTATAGTTTGGTCTTCTATGAATATAGCATCTCGACTTCTTACAAGTTTCTTCTGCACTGGATCATAAAACCTGTAGCCAAACTCATCTTGACCATAGCCGAGAAATACACATTGTCTTGTCTTGACATCAAGTTTAGACCTTTCATCTTTGGGAATATGCACAAATGCTTTACATCTAAAGACACGCAAATGATCATAAGAAACATTTTTTTCTGACCAAACTTTATCTGGAACTTCAAAGTCTAAAGGAACACATGGTGTGCGATTTAATACATGTACAACTGTATTCAAAGCCTCCCCCCAAAAAGATATTGATAATTGTGCTTGTGAAAGCAAGCATCTCACTCTTTCAACTAGTGTTCGATTCATCCTCTCAGCTAGCCCATTTAACTGAGGAGTCTTCGGAGGTGTCTTTTGATGACGAATTCCCAACTGTCTGCAATACTCATCAAATGGTCCAGAATACTCACCCCTATTATCAGTTCTGATGCATTTAAGCTTCTTCCCAGTCTGTCTCTCAACTGAAGCCTGAAACTGTTTAAACACATCTAGTACTTGATCTTTTGTCTTCAATGTATAAACCCACAACTTCCTTGAGTGATCATCTATAAAAGTCACAAAATAGAAAGCACCACCAAGTGTTTTTGTTTTCATGGGGCCACAAACATCAGAGTGTACTAGTTCGAGTATACCTGATTTTCTTGAAGGAGGAGATGTCTTGAAGGTAGCCCTGGTTTGTTTCCCTGCCAAGCAATGAATACACTTATTCAAAGATTCATTTTTCATCTCGGAAAGGAGATTTTTCTTAGCCAAAACAATTAAACCCTTCTCACTCATGTGACCAAGTCTTCTATGCCATAACTCAATTGTATCTTCATTCTTCACTGTATTGATACTGTTGTCTGCAATCTTTGCTTGCATAAAATACAATGAAGAATATTTCTTTCCTCGAGCCACAGTCATGGAACCTTTACTGAGCTTCCATTGACCACTACTAAAGTTGCTGGAGAATCCTTCATCATCAAGCTTACCTGCAGAAATCAAATTCAAACGAATATCAGGAATATGCTTGACATTTTTCAGAAGTAACATCGTGCCATTATTGGTCTCCAAGCGCACATCTCCCATGCCTATGGCTTTAGCTAAGCCATTGTTTCCCATCTTAACGTCTCCAAAGTCGCCGGATGTATAAGATGTAAAGAATTCCTTTCGTGAAGTAGCATGAATGGAGGCACCACTATCAATTACCCAGCTGGTCTCATGGCACATAAGATTGACAACATCATCATCATACATAGTAAGGAAGTCATCTGTAACAGTAGCAACTCTATCATCATCACTGCTGTCATCATTTTTCTTTTCCTTTCCTTTATCCTTCTTGTTGTCTCGCTTGAGCTGTCGACAATACTTCTTTATATGTCCCTTAAGACCACAATAATAGCATTCAACATTGGCAAACTTGTTGATCTTGCTTTTACTTTTATCTCTATTCTTCGGACCTCTACTCTTACTCCTCCCTCTCTTTTCTGTGACTAAGATATCTGATTGTGAAGAACCTTGTGACTTTCTTCTATCCTCTTCATTTAGAACACTATTCTTAGCCAATTCCATGGTGATGATACCATCTAGAGCTGAGTTAGATAATGACATTCTAAATGTCTCCCATGAGTCCGGTAATGTGCCTAAAAGCCATAACCCTTGTACTTCATCTTCAAACTTGATGTTCATTCCTGCCAGCTGATTAATGATTCCCTGAAATGCATTTAAGTGATCTGTCATAGGTTTCCCATCCCGATATTTCAAGCTCATCATTTGTTTTATCAGAAAAAGTTTATTATTCCCAGTTTTTCTGGCATACAACTCTTCAAGCTTATTCCACAAAGAACTTGCATCTGTCTCTCCACTGATGTGATTCAAAACATTGTCATCTACCCATTGTCTAATATACCCACAAACTTGCCGATGAAGCAACTTCCATTGTGCTTCTGTTTTATTATCAGGCTTTTGTTTTTCAAACACTGGTAAGTAGTAATCTTTCACATATAAAAGATCTTCCATCTTTCCTTTCCATAAATGATAATTTGTACTGTTCAAATTAACCATTCTACTTGTATTAGCTTCCATTGTTCAACACAAGGCACTAGACAAATATAACCAATGCTCTGATACCACTTTGTTGGGATAAACTAACACAGATAATCCGGAAGCACAACAATTACCTTATCCCCTCTTGCATGAACCTAATAGAAAACAAACAAATAGAGCAACAATCTTGGGCACAAATTTAATTCTTGGACAGCAATAAAATTACCACAACACAACCACACCACAATCAATTTTAACGTGGAAAACCTCCCTAATGTTAAGAGGAAAAACCACGGGACCGTAGTCCACCCAAAAATCTCCACTATAATCAAATAATGGGAATACACAAGTTCTCTCTAGTTAAAACTAGAGGTACACATTATAACAATCTCAAGATCACACAATCTTGGTAAACATTCAAGTTCTACAAAGAAATTAGAGAGAGTTCAAGAAAAACATCACCAAGTTGGTGGCTTAACTACCAGTCACGAAATCTGGAGAAAGAATGCTCCAAATTTGATCTCCACCGTTCAGAATTTAGTACTCTGAGTTATGAAGCTGCTGGTAAAATTTCAGTCCAATCGGACCACAAATCGACCTCCGATCGACCAGTTGATCACAGCTGTTCGGGATTTACTATTCTGCCTCTCTCGTGAACAGTACCGTCTTTTTCTAAAGCAGTGAACAGTACTCTCTTTCTTTCTTAAACTTGTAAACAGTACCTGCACTCCTCTCCTTTATATACTTCAACAAAAATAAGAAACTAAACCCTACTTAAAAAAGGATTAAAAAATATCCTTAGGCTAATTGGAATCCTTAGGCTAATTAGAATCCTTAGGCTAATTGGACTTAATCACTATTTTTGGGCCATCTCCACAAGGAGGAAACCCAACCCAATATATATGGTACGTACCTTGTGAGAAACCATGTCATCCATGAGCCCGCAGACAATAGATGATGCTCTTACAATCTTAGGGTTACTAGATATCCATTCAAAACTCTCTGTAGTTGCAATATCACCCATGCCAACGAAGGAAGTTGTTGCCAACACTAAGTAGCCACAACTTATAAGTGCAACCTTCATATGTTCCTCAATTGTTGGAACTTCATTCAACCACTTGGCTTCTACAAAGTACATTGCAACTTGTTCTTGCATCTGAGGCTATATAAATATATGTCGTCGAACAAAAGAAATTAAGAGAAAAGAGATAATATGAATTAATTTATGAATATATATAAACCACGAATTAAGTCAGAAATTGCCTACCCTCTCTTTCGTATAACGAAGGCAGTATGATCTTCCTTGCTCAGCCAATTCTCCCTCAATAATCATTATAAATATCTAGGAGTGTCTTATAAACTAACTTCATATATTCTGGAAGTATATCTATAGCACCAATGTCCCATCTAAAAGTTATCTAATAACCATACATACTCCAAATTAAATTTAAACGAAATTATACACACACACACACACACATATATATATATGGTTAACTTTTAACGGCTTCACTAAAGAGTTCGAGCTCTTCAAAAGTACCATATGCATCGTATGTATCATCTATGACAAATGTTATATAAAATTATTTTAATAATCATTTTTCTTGTCAATGCATACTTCGGCTCAAAGTAAACTCCTAATATCCAAAAATATAACTCCATTAATTTGTCTCTGACGTAAGGCAGCTTATTAATGAAGTCTAAATCTTTTCACCACCTGAAATTTAATTAAACTTCATATTAAAATTTTCTTAATAGAACTCAAATTGACTTTCATGATTAGTACAACTGCCCTATCCATAAACAAATCAATTGATACAATTTAATAAATGAAATGAATTCGCCTTGTAGTGGTACTTAGTTCCTTCCAATGTGTTGCTTGTAATATGCTAAGTCTAACTTTACAAACTTTAATAAAGTTTTATTGTATGAATAACTCTTGGATAGATAGACAAAAAGTACAATATGTTTAATCTTGGTAACGTTTTATGAAGAGGACGATGGAGCGCATGATTTAATTGTTCTATAAGATTAGGGTATACATGAGATACTGCTAACTTAGGATGAGTGGTAGCAAAAGCAATGGCTTCATCCAAAATACCTTCTCCATGAATGACTAGATATGGGTTGCCTCATACAAGCTTAACAAGCCTTGAACATCACTTATCAACATTGTCTTGAATTTACTTTTTTCATCTTTGAACTTTTCAAATACATCTAATTGCATATAATTAATTCACAGATATTAATTTAATTTAGGCCAACCCAATTTAATTAATTAAATTTGCTTGCGGATATTTAATTTCCAATTAACATATAGAGCTTAAGTAATTAAAATTATTTGCTTGCCATATGAAATCTTAATTCCCTCCCTCTGAGTAGTCGAAAGTAAAGAGAAACAGTGTAGAGATGATGATCATCATCACTGTCAATATCAAGGTGACTATGTATATTCTTTAATTCATCTTCGATCTCTTTTTCGAAGAGATAAGCTACACTCAAGCGTTGTATTGTATCAATAAGGTGTAATTTCTTTACTTGTTGATCTGTATTAGCAGTTATCAATCTCCTTACTTCTTGTTTTAGTTCTTCGTATTCTTCTCGAGTTGCAGGATTAATTGTCTACAAAAAAAAAAAAAGAATCACCTATAAAAATCAATTAAACATGTAGTAATAGCACTAGAATTTAAATATATAGATCGTGGGTAAAAGGTGGCTCAACAACTATTTCTTATAATAACGTTCCTATTTATTAAATAACTGCCCAGAGTTAACCCCAAAATAATTAATTGTTTTAATCTGGGATTGAAATTAAGAATAGAAACAGAACTTTAATTGTTAATTAATTGTTTGGTGCTCTGATCCGGCAGAAAATTCCTCTAGACCCCTATATTTTGACAAAATTACCTACTTAATTGTTTTAAAATATTTCATTACATTTATCTGTCACTCGAGTTAGTAGAGAAGTATTTCTTCTTATTTTTGATATTCTAAGACAAGTTAAAAGAGAGTGGTTTGCAATATGTTCTAAAAAGGTATTTAAAATACTTTTTAATATCTTGTGCACTTTTAAGAAAAATATACATACGGACAAGAAAAATATACTCGAGTTAGATAATGACCAAAGATTGAGTAAATCAATTTTGTAATTGAAATACTTATATATTTTTGGATTGTTTTGTTTTAGATTTTTAGTTTTACTTATTGAATTATATATATATATGGTTATAGGTTATTTCCTTTTTTATTTAATGAATTAAGGTTACAAATTAATTGACATGTGAAATTATTTTAAGCATTTTTATACTATTGAGTGTACAATATACATACATACATACATATATACACGTACATATATGCATGTGCATATATATATATATATATAGTTATTTTATTCAATAATTATTATTTTTATTAAATTCAATTAATTTTAGTCAAACGCGTATTTTGAGAATTTATTGTATTTTTTATTTTTAAAAATACAAAATCATGGGGATGTATTTCCAATGTCCATAATTTAAGCATCACTGCTTGGGATCTAGCTATCTAATACTAACATTAATCATCGCACATGTTTGTCACATTGTGAAAATTTTTTAAACTTATTATGATAAAAACCATTGACAGTGTTAATCCTTAAATTCCTGTAAATTGAATAGTGCGTATATGTTTAGAGACATAGTTGGTAGTCACTCAGTCACACACACTAGTGACTTTATGCCCATTAATAAAATATCATGTATCTTAATTGTCAATTTTACTATTATGTAGTTGAATTATTTCATATTGTATATCATATCAATTGAATGTTGATGTTACAAAAATTTTGAATTAGTAAAAATAGGTAGGTAATGTGTCAAATTCAGTAAAATTCAAACCAAAAAAAATGTGGAAGAAAATTAAATGTTTGGGTTGAAACGCAATCAAGAAATGGTCAATATAATAAATGGTCCAAAGAGGGCTTAGACACATGCAATTTGTTACGATTCAATTCCACAAAATCTCCATCTTTATATCTTTATAGTAGTCAATGTGAATACGAAGCAGTATATACTAACACATCAAAATGGATTATTCTAATTTCTAAAGCATTGACAATAATGCTTTATTTATTTAATGTAGGTGAGATTGATAAAACAAGGAATCTAATCCAATGCATTGACAATAATGCTGCTGGGTTGTTGAAATCTGCAGCTTGTTCCTAATCCAATTGGTTTATTATTGTTTGTTTTGTTAGCCCTTGGAACTGTCCTTGTACACTTTTTTCTCCTTCTTTTAATAATATGATATTATAAATTAAAAAATAATTAAATTAATTACTGTGATGATCATGATCTACAGATCGAAATGCATGCTAGCTCTTTAAAAAGTTTGAAGGTCTCTAAACAACGAGGCAATTTAGTCTGTAACAAAATCAGCATCTGTGTAGTTATCAATATCCCTATATAAATAATCAATCACATATCTATGTGATAGCTGTTGGTTTGAGCAACTCCTGGTTCATATCTATGTTATGTACTATTTATATGCATTGGCTGAAGTTGAACTGAGAAATAATAATTTAAATGCATATGCATGAGGCATTCAATTTTCAAAAAGTAATGCTCGATGTTTCTTATGGTCAAACTGAAAAGTAAAATAGAAAAGGATGGATAAATTGGTTTCTAATACTTTTATTAGTCTTTATAGTTGTAAAATTATCATTAAATTTTTTTATTTGTTATAAAATAATAATTATATCACTATATAATAATAATTTTTTAGAAAAATAACTAATAAATTTTTAAAAATTTTGTTAAAATAAAATATATTTACGTAAAATACATTAATTAAATAAATAATATGATCATTTTATATATGAAAATATTGATAATATAAATATTTATTAATACATTATAAAATTTATTGTAATTTATTATATATACATTTATTTATTTAAATTATAATATAATCGTAAATGTTTATTATAAATATGTTGTGAAATAAATATAATTATAAATTGATATTTTATTAATAAATTAATATTTGTTTATGCTTTATTTTTATTTTTTAATAAATTAAGATTTTTTAAAATATTTTTAAAAATTGAAACTAGGATAAATGAGGATTTGGGACTAAATCGACATTTATCTAATAGAAAATAAAGATTGATGGTACTTTCAAATATAATTGATTAATTATATTAAAATATTCAAATTTATATTAAAATATCAAATATAATGCCAAATTATATAATCAATTAATCACTAGAATTTTGGATTAAGCATTTCATATACATTCAACCACCAATCTCTTCCCCGCCACTCTTCAATTTTCTCACGAATCACCGGTCCAAAAGGACCGTCAAAGCGATTTGTTAGAGATATTTATACAATATCTCTTCTTGATTCTATTTAATAACAAAGAAAATCAAATCACAGCATAAATAGCTAGCGAACTGAAAATTAAATTAGTCATTTGGAAAAAACAACCTATCGTTTTCGTCCCGTTTTATCACGTCTAGAGCTTAATTAACTATGTTAATTAATTAATTGATTAATAAAATCTCTTCTCTTGTTATCTAATCAAAGCCAAACAACTCAAATCCATACGATACCAGATCAATTAATTAGATTAATTCCACCAATTATACTCAATAATTATGAGTCGGTCATGATGATGACTTGATAAATATTATATTATCATCATTTTAAATGCATGTATTAATATTATATTCAGGGAAAGATTAAAAAAATTCTACTGTCACGTTTTTTTTCAACTTCATTTTTTTAGTTTATTTTATAAATGTATGTAAGAAAAATGCATAAATATTCCTAAAAAAGTGAACTTAAATAGTAATAAAATGTGGGTAAGAATGTATTTTCATTATTTAAAAATATGACCTGATTTTTTCTTAGTTCCATTTATTTTCATCAATTGATCATTCAGGGATATTTAAATAAAAGTACATAAAAAAAAAGTCACTTCTCTATTAATTCAACGGATAAACGTATTATTAGAATATTTGTTGAACGCTTTACAGAATAGTAACCTCATTATAAGGTTATTTTGATAGAATAAGAAAAAAAGATGACATCAGCCGGCAAAGGCATTTTCGCAAATAATATATAGTATGAAGTGGTTGAGAAGGAATGCAGGTGGGATTTGGTTGTTATATGGAGAAGAAGGCAAAAAAGATGAAGATGGACGGTGGAGGCGACATAAGGGTGGAAGACTATTATGGTAATGAGGGAGGTCAAAATTAGGGTTTTATTTTCAAGAGTTTTTTTAAACGGTTACTCAAATGGTAGTGTTGAAGGTAATATTACGTAGAGCATGCAATAAACAACCTGATGTCAGGAATAAAATGTATTGTATGAATATTCAAATTGATGAGTTGTGCACGGGGTATCTCAATTATAGAGCTGAGGTAATGAAAATGAGAAGAACCAAACCTGCATGGATGCACTGAGACACATGTAATCTCAATCAATTAGAGTTCACCGAGACACATGTAATGCATGCATGCACGTCTAAGGTGCTTTTCACCAAAAGGAAACAAAAGTTGGGGATGTATTTCGAATGGCTAATATTAACATTAATCAACGCGCGTCATTAATTGATGACTTTAACTAACATAATTTAAACATTACGCTTGGGGTCGTAGCCAGCTAATACTAACATTAATCAACGCACATGTTTGTGACATTGTGAAAATCTCATAAACTTATTATGATGAAGATTACGACAGTGTTAATCTTTAAATTCCTATAAATCGAATAGTGCGTATATGTTTAAAGATATGGTTGTTAGTCACTTAGTCACTCACACAAGTAATTTTATGCCCATTAATAAAATATTAGGTATACCTAATTATTGATTTTACTATTATCCAATTGAATTATTTCACGTCATATATCACATCAATTTAATGTCGATGTTACAAAAATTTAGAATTAATAAAAATATTAATACAGTCTAATTCGTTACTGCACTAAATATAAATTAATTTATAATTAATTCAATATGGTACCAAATATAACATAAGTTTTTATTTAATTTATTCTAGTACAATCCATTCCAATTTAATTTAGTGGTGTAATACAGTCCAGAAAATATTACTAAATGTGCCCTTAATTATAGTCAATGGTTTAGAAATTACAATAACACATTTTGTATTCTTAGTGTACATGGCTTCGTAATCACATTGACTATTATAGAAATTTAAAGGTGGAGATTTTTGTGGAATTGAATGGTAAGAAATTGCATGTATTTAGACCTCTTTGGACTATTTATTATATTGACCATTTCTTGATTGTCACCCAAACACTTAATTTCCTTCCATATTTTTGTTTTATGGGGTTTGAATTTTATCTGAATTTGACACATTACCCACTAGCGAATGATATTTATTAACAGTAAATTAAAAAAATATATAATTTAAACATATATATTGTTTATAAATTTTATTAATTTTTTATTATATAATTAAACATTTTATGTATATACAAATATATTTTTTGAAATTTATTAATATTTTTAAATAAATAAATTTATGGCGCATATATATAATATTTATTAAAATGTGACTTCGTATTGCTCAAAAACGTTTTTGTAAAAGTGTTTTATGGAAGTTTGATGTACCCAATTTATATTAAGTTAAAAAACTAGCCATTAGAGACATAAAATTTCAAATATTCATGCATGTCAGTGGACCAAAGAATCCCTTCCGATAGAACAAGGAAATGACAAAAAGTTAGTTTTGAAAATTCAGAAGATCGCTTGACCAACTGGTTTGGATCGGTCGACCAACCCAAGACTCTTACTTTTTGTCACTGGTTCAGTTGACCAACCGGTCTGATTCGATCAATCAAATTGGTCTAATCTGGTTCAGTTGGATCAAGGTATTATTCTGAATCTGTTTTTTAGCAAATTTGAAAAGTTTACATTTTGGTCTATCTTTATAGAAAGATATGACTGTATGAATGAAGACTGCTCAGAAAATGGAACAAAAACAGGGCAACCAGTCATAGATATTCTATTGACCGAAATTCAAATTTGGCTGACCAAAATTTGAATGCATTCTGGCTCTCAAAAACATGCAAATTCGGTTGACAGAAAATCAGAAATGGTCGACCGAAATTCGAAAGCTTTCTGCCCCTATTGCTGTCCACTTTGCTCAACTAAAATTGCCCACTCCTCTCATTTGTTTTGAGCTTCTTTTCTCTCTAAATATGCTAAAAACATTTCTCTTAAATTTAGCCTTACCTTTGTGAGCCTTTTGATTAATAATTTGGATATGAGAGTTCGATATGGAGCTCATCAAGGAAAACAACAGAGTAGCTCTAAAAGAGGATGAGTCATTGGAGAATAAGTAGAAGCAAGCTTACAAACCTAAACTATCAAAGGTTTGATTCTAGAAAAATTTCATTTTTAGCATACACTTTCATTTACTTGTATCGTGTTTTGGAAAATATTTAATAGTTTGATTCACCTTTTATCCTTATGGAATATGCATTCACTTGTTTTGATGAATTATATTATTTGATTAAGGATGCATTTTTTTTAGAGATTTATATGATATACAATGCATTAAGGAAGAGAAGTGATTATCCCATGTCTTGCATTAGAATTCATCTTCATCAATGCATTGTATTATTTTGAATTATCCATATTATTTTGTGGCTATGAATAAAAGAAAACGAGGAGAGAATAGTATGTGAATGTGGAATGTAGAATGGTGATTGCATATATAAGTGCTTTTTCTCTTTCTCTTTCATGTTGGATGCATTATCTTCAGGATAAATACTATGGATAGAGTTCATGAAAGCATTTTGTTATTATTTTTGTTATTGCCAAAAGGGGGAGATTTGAAATTTTGCAAATGTGTTCTTAGTTGTCAAAAAGAAAAACAAATTATGCAATATTTTTATTCTGCCAATTTTTTATGTGTGAAGGGTGAAGTCATATATGTTATACAACACACTTAGGGGGAGATATGCTTTTATGTGTTTATGTTGCATTAAAATCATACCATGAGTGCCTTTTGATTTGTGCATAAGTTATTTTGATTTGAATATCTCATTGTATATATATTTGAAACAAAAAGGGGGAGAAGTTTTGTTTTTGCTTGATCCTATATTCTCCCATCTTTGTAATTGATTGTATTTGCTCAATATATTTAGGGGGAGCTTGTATTTTGAAAATTCTTCAAAATATCTCTAAAATATGCTTTCAAATTTTGTTACCATCTATTTCTTTGGTATGTACTTACTTGGTTTGGTTCTTGAAATTTATGCTTGTGAACTAATTTTGATAATATATATAAATATATATATATATTGGAAGCATAATTTTGTGTGTGTGTGTGTTTTTGATGATGCCAAAGCGGGAGAAAATATTGATTGCTATATAATTGTTATGCTTTATGAATGTACTTATTTTTCATGCTTTATGAGTTATGAAGATGATTGTTAGTGTATCAAAGTTTATCGATTATAGCATTATTTGTTTTTTATCACTACAAGAAAATTGACTTTTTACGGTTGATATTTATGATTGATTTTCACTCCATTGTAAATAAGGATTATTTGCAACTGATTTGCGATTGACTATAATTCCGTCACAAATAAGTATGTTATTTGCGTCCAAATTCAACTATCAGTCACAAAAAGTGGCAATTAATTTTATTATTGAAATAACATCGTTTTAATAAAAATATATTAAGTCTATATAATTTATTTTTATTAAAAAGTTAAATATTATAATTTTGTTTGTTACATATTAGTCCATAATAAATGGGACTAAACTGTTTAGGTATACAAAATTATATATTAAATATGAATTATTAAAATATTGAAAATACAAATGTTTATTTACATTGAAATTTCTTACTTTTTTCGTTTTTTATATTAAAATCTTATTTTACATTAAAATCCCCAAACTAAATCCAATCACCAACTCACTCTTAGCATGCCAACGCTAGGTCCGTCGTCGTCAATTAGTTGATGCCACCATCAACTTTTCGATGCCAAGTATGTCATCATGTTTCGGTTTTTTTTTCTTTTTACTGAATTTCTGATTTCTAATTTTTATTTTTTTAGCTTTATTTTAATGGATTATCATTGGTTTTTTTGCTTGATTGGAAGATTTAGATAGGAGTGGGCAAAATCAAGTTTTGTTCGATTTTTATGAAACCGAATCGAACCAAACTTCTTCAGTTCGGTTCGGGCCCAACTTAGGTTTTTTAGCCGTACTTCGGTTTCGGATCTTTTTGTTTTATAAAATTTTACTAGTATCCCTAATTTATATCCTAATTACAATAAATAAATAAAATTAAAAAAATTATTAATATTTACCCTTATTTTTCTGTATATTATTATCATATTATTAATTATTTATAATTTATAAAATCAATAGCGAGTTACAAAAATTTTACAATCCGTTTCGGTTCAGTTTCGGTTCGATTTCGGTTTTAAACCAAAATCGAACCGAACCGATTATTTAAGAACCGACTAGAACCGAACTTAATATTGGACATTTTTTACCACCCCTAGATTTAGATTCTTAGAAACTTAATTTACATCTATGTTAATGTTACTTTTTTTGGAATTTCTGAAAATTCTATATGATTTATTGCAAATTTGCATCTGTTTTAGTGTTTCTTTTTTGGCTTTATTGTTTTAATGTTTCATTGGCTGAAAATTTTGAATGCTTGTAAGAATTGATCAGATGTTATCTCATGTTAAGAATAAGAGCCAACATTTAGAATTGCAAAATGTATTTTATCATTTTTAGTGAATTTACAGAACATGCATTTCAATTAGATATATATATGAAAATTAAAGTAATTAATTTTCCAAAAAGATGGGAGATTGTACAATTTTTAAGGATTTATTTGATAATCGATCTTAACACCATATCAATATAATAAGCATGCACTTGACTTGGTGAAGCAAATTGATCGCGACTATGCTAACCGCAAGTGCACTGGTCGTATCAAGTAATAAAGTGATAAGAAAAGATATCGTCCCATGAGGATTGATATTCAAATTAAATACTAAGTATTATAGCTTGAAAGGTCAATTTTATTTAAGCAAACTCTATCGATAAATTGTAATGGAAAATAAACTAAAACACAAATATGAACTAATATGGAATAGAAATTGAGTTTAAGAATTTATAAAAGATGAAAGATGCAAGGATGAATTACCTAAAGTCTTGATTTTACTTATCAATCACGTGTTTCTCCTAATTGGCTATTATTAATGTGTTTTGGTCTAATTCACTAATCACAAGATTTAAGTCAACCTTAACACCTCTCCCGAGCATAAGTTAAGGTTTTACGCACAATGATTCAAGTTGATATCCCTATCTAACCCGATCTAACCCGAATAATTATACGCTCATTATGCATTACTTGTTATTTAATGCTTAAAACCCAATTCACCTCTCGATTTATTAAAATTCTAATCGTTAACTTGATTATTTACATGTCGATTACCTCTCGGTCTCACAACTATCTAAATTGTATTTACTTAGTCCGACAAACAAATTAATCTTTTCTAAGACTTAATTCATCCATCTCCAATTTAAGCAATTCATTAATTAATTAACAAATTAGAATATTAAGCAAGATCAACATAAGTGAATCAAACTATAACAATATTAATAACATGCCAATTAATTAAAACATAGTTTAGACAAGATCCATCAAGACCATAAATTAAGAAAACTAGCCAACCATCACAAATGACAACATAAAAATCAATATGTATTCCATAATCATAAAGTTCAACAATTAATGTTCAAATGAAATACAAAATGAGAGTTAAGAGTTTAGAAAAACTAGACTAGAGATACAAGCTTCAATGATCCTCCTTCAAGTCCTCTTCCGAGGGCACCAACTTGAATCATTTCACTTCTCTCTCTAGGATCTTCACTTGTTCTTCCTCCTTCTCACTCATAAACCTCTCAATTCATATTCTAGGTTGCTTCCCCCTTGGTGGCTATCATCCTAAAAACATATATACCTAAAATATACCCAAATTAGGCCATTGGGTGATAATCTCACAGCCAAAAATCATCCAAACACGTCCAGGGGGCGCTGGAGTGCCAAAAATCCGCGCGGGGGCGCCATGGGACAAAATGGGTGGCACGGCTGCGCACCTCTATGGCGCTATCGTGCCATCCATGCGGCCAAGATGGGATTGGAGCGTGGGTATGGCGCTGGCTCGCCATTCCCTCCAACTTTGATTTCTTTGCAATTTGGTACCTTCAACTTTGTGTTTTAGTCCCTGTTTCCTTTGCAACTTTTTCGACGTTGCTTTTTTGAGCCGATTTTATCTCCAATGCCCATTTGCTATCTTTTCTATGTAAAACATTAAAATTCATCAAATATTAACTAAACTTGAGGATTTACAAAATAATTTAAGTCTCGAAATACCTGATAAGTGTGTATTCTGCACACTTATCACAAATCAACCAGTACTTTTGTTTAATTAATGTTATTATATATTGTTTATGATTTTTTTTTGGATCATTACGAAAGGAACAATCTGTTCAAATAACTAATATTGTGTAATTATTTAAAATTAAGTGTTGTTGGTTTTGGGGTTGGGCACATCTGTGTTGTTATTCTGCTGCTGGCATATTTGGTTTAGTTGTTGCTGCTATGCTATTTCGCTTTGGCCTTTGCTTTGTTATGTTGTTGTTTGATTCTTTGTTGTTACTAGTTTTGTTTGTTGGTCTTTGGCTTGTTGGTGCTGCTGCTGGATATTTCCCTATTGTTGTTAGTCAACCTTGTCGTTGCTGCTTACTTTTTCTTTTTTTCTTTTGCTGCTAAGTTTTCAGCTGCTATTTTCTTGCTGCAGCTTATTTCCAGCTAAAGTCTACTGCCAATTGCTTTTTTCTTTTGGCATCTTTTTGTTTTATTCTCATTTGTTTATCAATAATATTTCTCTCTAAGATTTAAATCTTAGAGATTATTTTAAAAAATAATAGAAAGCCATTAAGCTTTGGGAGACTATTTTCTTCAAGGTCTAGTTCTCTATTATTAGTTTCTCAGGAATCAAAATCATATAGGCTTAATTAGTATATTTATCTTAGTTTTAAGCAATAAGAATCTTTTAAAACCAATGTTTTATGAAAGTGTGGTTTAAATTGCTACAAGTTGATGAGCATGTAAGTTGTCGGTGCTTCAGATAACAAAGGTGCTAATCATTTGAAGCATGCTTGTGTGTGGAGCTGAGGTCCTGAAGCTTCAATCCATCATGTTCAGCTTCATTTTCATGGTGAAACCAAGTACATAGTTAAAGTCGCAAGCTTGGGGGATTGTAGGCAATGAAACTGATGCATATAGTCCTTAGTATTGGCATGTTACATAGACATATTATGTAACTGCTTTGTCTTATTAAGGATTTGTACTAATTAACGATGACTTATCTCATCAACTTTTGATTAAGAATCCGTTTGTATAAAATATGAATCTCTGCATCAAAGCCATCAAATATTAGTTGGATGCCTTATAATGGTTTGCACTATGGTTGTGTTTTAAGATTGATTGCCAAGCAGGAAGGAATGTTTTAAATGTGAAATATTATTGCATATTGTACTCTTAACTATCAAGTCAATATGAAGCTTTATTGCTTTGTTAAGAAGTTAAGTAATAGGTGCATTAAAGTTTTCCTTTATTGTCACTTCTTTCCATTTCCATTAATTACTTTGTTAAGAGCCACTTTTTTAGATTTCTCCCTTAGTTTTGTCAATATTTGCATTAAATTTAATCTAATATATTAGGTGCAAAAAAGTATGATATATGTTGCTTTTTTAATTTTTGAACTGGCACCATTTCTACCATGGTTGATGGGAGCTCAATCCTGAGTTTATGTCAACACTGCCAGTCTATTAAATTATTAAACAATCTTTCTACCCTCTCCCCCAAGCCTAAATTAGTAAGTAAATTTACAGATTTACACAAGCTTGTTGCTGCTTTTTGTATTGCTTGTTGCAGTTTTTAGCAATTGTTACAGGTAAGATTGTAAACTAAATTGTGGAAAGTTATCACAAGCAGTCAGAGAAAAAGTTGTGGGATGTTAAACAGGAGATTAATTAATTTCTCTTTTGCTAAGTATGAGTTCTCTGAACAAATCTATAAATGGAATATATATGTTCTTTTTTGCTTATTTTATTGTCTTTCTGATAACAAATGAAGCAAAAATCTATGTGAAATGTAAGATCTGTGAACAGATCTAGTAATAAACATGTTATTCTTCACTCTTTTTTTTCTTGGAAAAGATAGGTTTTTGGATATTTTAGGTAAAATATAAAATTAATAAATATTGCATTTATTCCCTTGGCTTAGCGAGGTTTCTATTCTTACAAAAAGTAGTTTATATATATAACCCAACAGATGATAGAAATACTATATTGCAAAAATCATATCTGCATAAAATTTAACACTTTGCTTTTGGTTTTAAATGAAAATTGAAAGACTAGAGCAATAGGATTGAAAGAATCAAGAAGAATGACAGCATGCAGTTCAAACTCAAGTAGTTGCATATAAAATCCTTCAAATATTACATTATTTTTAATTTCCTTCTGTATCTTTGAATATTATTTGTATGTTTCAAGCATCTCAAGGGGGAAGATCTCACATCTTTGAATCACAAAGAGCTCTGACAGAATAGTTGGCTTTGCTAACATGTATCAAGTTGCATATGCAGAGAAGTTTTATAAAACAGAATATTTGACCTTGGTGACTTTAGGAATATTAGTTCAATTTTTTCCCCATTAACTTTTAATGACACTATAAAACAGGAAGAGGAACGCCCGAAAACTTTAAGTAAAACAATAACAAAGAAAGTGACTAGTGTCATGAACAAGTAAACTACCAATTGAAGGAGGGTAAAAGAACCAATAATGAAGAGAATCACAATGAATGCAAATCCAAATTTGCCATCACATTTACCACAAAGTTGACTTCTTAGAAAGAATAGCTAATACTAATCTTAAATTAACATGTTTGTCACATTGTAAAGATCTCATTAAAATTATGGTGATGAAAATTACAGGCCGGCTATATTAATAAATTGATGACTTTAACTAACAATAGTATCTTTAGATTACTATAAACTAAATAATGCGTATATATTTGAGGTGGGTTGGTAGTCATTCAGTCACTCACACCAGTGACCGACAACCAACTAGGATACTACCAGAGGCCAATTAATTGTTTTATGTCAATATACTGCATGTATACAATAATTATATTTCTTTGTAACCCAACCCTACTTACCTACCCAAACTAACCAATCAATACTTATGCTTGTTGAAATAATTCTACCAATAATTTTAATACCTCAATATTTGGATTAAATTATCATTTCTGAGTTTAGGAGGGCTATAAATAGAACTGAACATATATAGAGCATCTAAAGCACCACATACACTTCTTTAACTTCTCACTTGGGTAAGTAAATTATATGTCCATGATGTCTTCTCAAGTTTCAGCCGGTTCTATTTTAATCCAAGATGCTAATTAGCAGAATTCCAATCGCCACAAGGCAAATTTTCATCTTACCTTTTAGGGGGATTATTTTCTTGTATATTGATCGTGACTATGCTAACCGCAAGTGCACGGATTGTATTAAGTAATAAAGTGATAAGAAAAAATATCGTCCCAAGAGAATTAAAATTAAAATTAACTACCAAGTACTATAAATTGAAAGGCCAATTTTATCTAAGTAAACTAAATCAATTAATTGTAATGAAAAATAAACTAAAACACAAATATTAACTAATGTGGAATAAAAATTGAGTGTAAGAATTTATAAAAGATGAAGTATGCAAAGATGAATTACCTGGGATCTTGATTTTATTCATCAATCACTTGTTTCTCCTAATTGGCCATTATTAATGCGTCTTGGTCTAATTCACTAATCACAAGATGTAAATCAACCTTAACACCTCTCCCGAGCGTAAATTAAGGTCTTACGTACAATGATTCAAGTTGATATCTCTATCTAACCCGAATAGTTATACGTTCATTATATATTACTTGTTATTTAATGCTTAGAACCCAATTCACCTCTTGGTTTCTTGAAATCCTAAGTGTTAATTAGATTATCTAGATGTCGATTACCTCTTAGTCTCACAACTATCTAGATTTTGTTTATGTAGTCAGACAAACAAATTAATCTTTCCCAAGACTTAATTCATCCATCTCCAATTTAACCAATTCATTAATTAATTAACAAATTAGAACATTAAGTAAGATAAACAAAAGTGAATTAAACCATAATAACATCAATAACATGCCAATTGATTAAAACATAGTTTAGACAAGATCCATCAAGACCCTAGATTAAGAAAACTAGCCAACCATCACAATTAACAACGTAACAATCAACATGTATTCCATAATCATAAAGTTCAAAATTAAAGTTCAAATGAAATACAAAATGAGAGTTAAAGAGTTTCGAAAAACTAGACTAGAAATCCAAGCTTCAATGATCCTCCTTCAAGTCCTTTTCCAAGGGCTCCAACTTGAATCACTTCACTTCTCTCTTTAGGATCTTCACTTGTTCTTTCTCGTTCTCACTCAAAAACCTCTCAATTTCTATTCTCAGTTGCTTGGCTATGCTGGCTATCATTCTAAAAACATATAAATCTAAAAAATACCCAAATCAGGCCATTGGGTGATGATCTCACGGCCAAAAATCATCTAAACATGTCCAGGGAGTGCTAGAGTGCCCAAAATCTGCGCTGGGGCACCATAGGACAGAACTATGGCACGGCCGCCCACCTCCGTAGCATTGTCACGCCACGCTCACTGTCAAAATGGCCTTACGTCGCGAGCATGGCGCTGCTGCGCCATCCCCTCGAACTTTGATTTCCTTGCACTTTAGTCTCTTCAGCTTTGCGTTTTGGTCCTTATTTCTTTTCCGACTTTTTCAACGTTGCTTTCACGAGCCGATTTCATCTTCAATGCCCGTTCACTATCTTTTCTATGCAAACATTAAAATTCATCAAATATGAACTAAACTTGAGGATTTACAAAACAATTCAAATATCAAAATATCCGATAAATGCGTATTCTACACACTTATCATATTTACTAATGACTCCATGGTAATTTAATTACCATTCGTGCTTCTTTAAGCACAATGATCAATATTTAAATATGGATATTGTTTAATTGATTTTGATAGGTGATTCTTTTTTGTGCAAACAATTGATCCTGCAACTCGAGAACAGTATGAGGAACTAAAACAAGATGTAAGGAGATTGATAGCTGCTAATACAGATCAACAAGTCAAGAAATTGCACCTTATTGATACAGTTCAACGCTTGGGTGTGGCTTATCTCCTCAAACAGGAGATCAAAGATGAATTGGAGAAAATACATAATCACCTTGATATTGACAATGTGATGATCTTGATCTCTACACTGTTTCTCTTGCCTTTCAACTTCTCAGACAACAAAGAATTAAGCTTTCATGTGGTAGGCAATTAATTTTAATTATGTTATTTGCAAAATCCTCATGCAAATTTTTAATTAATTAAATTAATTTCTCTAGATAAATTAATTATATGCAATCAGATGTATTTGAAAAGTTCAAAGATGAAGAAAGTAATTAAAGGCAACGTTAATAAATGATGTTCAAGGCTTGCTAAGCTTGTACGAGGCAGCACATCTAGCCATCCTGGAGAAGATATTTTGGATGAAGCCATTGCTTTTGCTACCACTCATCTTAAGTCAACAACATCTCATGTATGCCTTAATCTTGCAGAACAAATAAATCATGCTCTCCATCGTCCTCTTCGTAAAACCTTACCAAGGTTAGATACATTGTACTTTTTGTCTATCTATCCAAGAGATGATTCGTACAATAAAACTTTATTGAAGTTTGCAAAGTTAGACTTCAACATGTTACAAACAACACATCAGAAGGAACTAGGTGCAGCTACAAGGTTTTATATATTAAAGAAATATTAACATATACCCCTCATATTTGGCGTAATAGACACTTACCCCCCTAATGTTTGGGCAAAAATAAATGCCCCCCTTCAAGTTTAGATAAATATACAAATACCCCATTGACGTTTGTCCTAGTTGATTGGTTACGTAAATATTATTTATATCCCTAAACGTTTACATATTAAACATTTAAACATAATTTGGCTATTTGTAGTTTACTTTTGGATATTAGTAGTTTACTTTGAGCCGAAATATGCATTGGCTAGAAAAATTATGATTAAAGTAATTTATATGATATCTATGATGCCTATGGTACTTATGAAGTGCTCAAATTCTTTACTGAAGCTATCAAAAGGTAACCGTACATAATATACCTAATTTTGATTAAATTATTTATTTTATTTATTTAATTTATAGTATGGTTATTTGGTAACTTTCAAATGCGACATTGGCACTATAGATATACTTCCAAAATATATGAAGATAATTTATAAGACACTCTTAGATATTTATAATGAAATTGAAGGAGAATTGGTCAAGCAAGGAAGATCATACCACCTTCGTTATGCGAAAGAGAAAGTAGGCGATTAATTTCTAGCTTCATGGTTTATATATATATTCATAAATTAATATTTCTTTTCTCTTATTTTCTTTTGTTTCGACGATATATATATAGCTTCATGTTTCAATGTTCTTATAAGTGGTTCAATGAAGTTTATGTTCCGATAATTGAGGAATATAAAGAGGCAGCACTTATAAGTGGTTGCTACTTAATATTGGCAACCCTAAGATTGTAAGATCATCATTTATTATCTGCAGGCTCATGGATGACATAGTTTCTCATAAGGTACGTAACATATATGCATACTTAACTTCGTTGATTAATTATATAAGTGATCTTAGCTATATAATTAATTAATTCCGTGTGTGTGTGTGTGTGTGTGTGTGTGTGTATAATATTGTTGTATGTACTTATATATAGTTTGAGCAAAGCAGAGGACATGTTGCCTTGGCTATTGAATGCTATACGAAGCAGCATCGTGTTTCTGAGGAGGATGCAGTTAATGTATTTTCGGAAGGAAGTTGAAAATGCATGGAAAGATATGAACCAAGAGTCACTCAAACCAACAGCTTTTCCTGTGTCTCTAATGGAGCAGGTTCTAAATTTAGCACACATGATTGATTATTTACACAAGGAAGCTAGTGATAACTACACCAATGCTCATTTGGTTAAAGAGCAAATTGCCTCATTGTTAAGAGACACTCTTCCTCGTTGAAAAGCTAGCATGCTTTTCGATATGTTGATCATGAACATCACATTTAGTTTAAGTATATGTGTACAAGGTTTGGAATAATGCATTGGATTAGATTCCATGTTTTAATAATCTCGTCTACAAAATAAATAAAGCATTTAATTATTATCAATCATTTAGAAATTAGAATAGTTCATTTTGTAGTGATAGTAAACACTACTTTGTAATCACATTCACTATTGTACAAATTTAAAGACAGACTTTTGTGGAATTGAATGATAAAAAATTAACAAATTAACAAATTTAATGAATTTACACCAATTAATAAAAGATCGAGATAATGAAGGATACCCTCCTCGGTTTTGACTTAATTATCCAAATCTCCCTATTTTTTCAATAATTACACTTTACATCTAATTATTAATTTGACTAACTATCAAATTATCTTTTAACAATCAATTTGTCTTTTAAAATTAAAAAAAAAATTATAATAATAAAAATATAGTACCCTTGAACAGTTAATTTATTTCTAAAAATTAAAATAAGATTAAAAATTTATAAATAAAATTATCTTTTAGTAAATAAAATTTATTTTTAATATTATTAAAAAATTATAAAGAAAAGTTTAATAATTATTATTATTATTATTGTGGGGGGGGGGGGGGGGGGGGGGGGAAGCCAAAGGTAAATCTCCCTATTTTTATCTATTCAAATTAAAATATTAATAATTAATTTAGATAAAATTATATACTAAGATGCTATTAACCTTCTTTTTTTTTTAACTTTCTTAGTATTGTTACAAATTAAGATATTAAAAAATTTCTTTGAAATATTTTAATCAAAATGATATTAAACTAGTAAAAAAGAATATAAAAGTCTATATATTATTCATTATATTTACACAGCACTAAATTTAATTAATATATTATAATTTCTTAATTTTATTTTATTTAAAATTTTTCTTTATTATAATATTTATAAGTACGGTTAACCTTTTTTTCTGGCTTATTTACATTTTTTCTACTTATTAATTCTTAATATTTTCATTTGCATAAAAGTCTAATATTTTTCAAAAGTCAGGAGAATATGTGTATAGGAATATCTAAACTTTTTAAGATAAACCTACCTAAGTATTATGAGATAAAAAAGAAAATAATAAATTATAATATATGAATTAAATTTATATTGTCAATAAAAATAATATAAATTTTTTAATATACATCAAATAGATTATTATACATATTTTTGTTATGATTAATACATACTAAATTGTTACCAATATAGTAAAAAAAGCTACAATATTTATCTTTAACTCTACCTATTACCTTTTAGCCGTAGTTAGATCATAATGTTCTATTTTGATTACTTTGTTCTCCTACCGCTATGCTCAAATCTCCTATAACATTTAGGACATTCATTGAAAATGCATATATTTCACTTTAGGAAGTCTTGAAGAATGATTTTCTGAGCATTATAGTTAGACACATGCTGGTAGAATCTGTCGGTCAAAATCGTTATTTATTCCTCTACACTATTTCCTTAAAATTTAGAACTTTGGTTATAAGCTTTCTTGAAGTCATTTGTAATGCAATATTTTACTAGGATGACTGTTTCTCAAATTTATATCATTATAAAGATGCAAAAGTTGGGTTAACTCGTTTGCTTTATAAAATAGCAGCACCAGTGTCCTTATCATTTGTCTTTATGATACGCTGAATAATCTATTGAGTGGCTACACTGAATAATCTACTCCAATAGATGTGTGGGCTGTGGGTTGTGAATTTGCTGAGATGATAACTGGGGAGTCTCTATTCCATGAAAAAAAGATGGATAAGTTGTTACTCATTTTCAGGTATTTTACAGCCTTAAAAACTACCGGTTATACTCTTGCTATCTACATATAAGCCTTCTTACATGAAATTTCCCTTATGAAGTCTTTTTGGTACACCAACTGAAGAAACCTGGCCTGGAGTGACTAGAATAAGTGAACTGACTTCGTATCCTAAGTGCGTACACTCTGCAATGGTTTTCTCTTCTTTGATTTATTTAATTTTTTCTCTTCTTGGATTTATATGATTAAATATTGTTTTCGTCTGTTACTATACAGAATTTGGCTAAAACATTTCCTGATCTAGAACCAGCTGGTGTTGATCGTATTTCTGTGAGTATCAATATTTTCTCTTGGAAATTACCCTCAATCTCCCTTGTAATAGAGAATGATGTGAGAGAGGTCATTGAGCTAAAAGACAAGAAGCCGCCGTCGGTATTCTATCCGTACAGCGGCAATTTTCTCAATTGTCTTGAATTGATATAATTGAACAACCATGAGTGATATAATTGAACGAAAGTGCTATGCTTATTGGGTTGGGTTTCCTCCTTGTGGAGATGGCCCAAAAATAGTGACTAAGTCCAATTAGCCTAAGGATTCTAATTAGCCTAAGGATTCCAATTAGCCTAAGGATATTTTTTAATCCTTTTTTAAGTAGGGTTTAGTTTCTTATTTTTATTGAAGTATATAAAGGAGAGGAGTGCAGGTACTGTTCACGAGTTTAAGAAAGAAAGCGGTACTGTTCACGACTTTAGAAAAAGACGGTACTGTTCACGAGAGAGGCAGAATAGTAAATCCCGAACAGCTGTGATCAACTGGTCGATCGGAGGTCGATTTGTGGTCCGATTGGACTGAAATTTTACCAGCAGCTTCATAACTCAGAGTACTAAATTCTGAACGGTGGAGATCAAATTTGGAGCATTCTTTCTCCAGATTTCGTGACTGGTAGTTAAGCCACCAACTTGGTGATGTTTTTCTTGAACTCTCTCTAATTTCTTTGTAGAACTTGAATGTTTACCAAGATTGTGTGATCTTGAGATTGTTATAATGTGTACCTCTAGTTTTAACTAGAGAGAACTTGTGTATTCCCATTATTTGATTATAGTGGAGATTTTTGGGTGGACTATGGTCCCGTGGTTTTTCCTCTTCACATTAGGGAGGTTTTCCACGTTAAAATTGATTGTGGTGTGGTTGTGTTGTGGTGATTTTATTGCTGTCCAAGAATTAAATTTGTGTCCAAGATTGTTGCTCTATTTGTTTGTTTTCTATTAGGTTCATGCAAGAGGGGATAAGGTAATTGTTGTGCTTCCGGATTATCTGTGTTAGTTTATCCCAACAAAGTGGTATCAGAGCATTGGTTATATTTGTCTAGTGCCTTGTGTTGAACAATGGAAGCTAATACAAGTAGAATGGTTAATTTGAACGGTACAAATTATCATTTATGGAAAGGAAAGATGGAAGATCTTTTATATGTGAAAGATTACTACTTACCCGTGTTTGAAAAACAAAAACCTGATAATAAAACAGAAGCACAATGGAAGTTGCTTCATCGGCAAGTTTGTGGGTATATTAGACAATGGGTAGATGACAATATTTTGAATCACATCAGTGGAGAGACAGATGCAAGTTCTTTGTGGAATAAGCTTGAAGAGTTGTATGCCAGAAAAACTGGAAATAATAAACTTTTTCTGATAAAACAAATGATGAGCTTGAAATATCGGGATGGGAAACCTATGACAGATCACTTAAATGCATTTCAGGGAATCATTAATCAGCTGGCAGGAATGAACATCAAGTTTGAAGATGAAGTACAAGGGTTATGGCTTTTAGGCACATTACCGGACTCATGGGAGACATTTAGAATGTCATTATCTAACTCAGCTCTAGATGGTATCATCACCATGGAATTGGCTAAGAATAGTGTTCTGAATGAAGAGGATAGAAGAAAGTCACAAGGTTCTTCACAATCAGATATCTTAATCATAGAAAAGAGAGGGAGGAGTAAGAGTAGAGGTCCGAAGAATAGAGATAAAAGTAAAAGCAAGACCAACAAGTTTGCCAATGTTGAATGCTATTATTGTGGTCTTAAGGGACATATAAAGAAGTATTGTCGACAGCTCAAGCGAGACAACAAGAAGGATAAAAGAAAGGAAAAGAAAAATGATGACAGCAGTGATGATGACAGAGTTGCTACTGTTACAGATGACTTCCTTATTATGTATGATGATGATGTTGTCAATCTTATGTGCCATGAGACCAGCTGGGTAATTGATAGTGGTGCCTCCATTCATGCTACTTCACGAAAGGAATTCTTTACATCTTATACATCCGGTGACTTTGGAGACGTTAAGATGGGAAACAATGGCTTAGCTAAAGCCATAGGCATGGGAGATGTGTGCTTGGAGACCAATAATGGCACGATGTTACTTCTGAAAAATGTCAAGCATATTCCTAATATTCGTTTGAATTTGATTTCTGCAGGTAAGCTTGATGATGAAGGATTCTCCAGCAACTTTAGTAGTGGTCAATGGAAGCTCAGTAAAGGTTCCATGACTGTGGCTCGAGGAAAGAAATATTCTTCATTGTATTTTATGCAAGCAAAGATTGCAGACAACAGTATCAATACAGTGAAGAATGAAGATACAATTGAGTTATGGCATAGAAGAGTTGGTCACATGAGTGAGAAGGGTTTAATTGTTTTGGCTAAGAAAAATCTCCTTTCTGGGATGAAAAATGAATCTTTGAATAAGTGTATTCATTGCTTGGCAGGGAAACAAACCAGGGCTACCTTCAAGACATCTCCTCCTTGAAGAAAATCAGGTATACTCGAACTTGTACACTCTGATGTTTGTGGCCCCATGAAAACAAAAACACTTGGTGGTGCTTTCTATTTTGTGACTTTTATAGATGATCACTCAAGGAAGTTGTGGGTTTATACATTGAAGACAAAAGATCAAGTACTAGATGTGTTTAAACAGTTTCAGGCTTCAGTTGAGAGACAGACTGGGAAGAAGCTGAAATGCATCAGAACTGATAATGGGGGTGAGTATTCTGGACCATTTGATGAGTATTGCAGACAGTTGGGAATTCGTCATCAAAAGACACCTCCGAAGACTCCTCAGTTAAATGGGCTAGCTGAGAGGATGAATCGAACACTAGTTGAAAGAGTGAGATGCTTGCTTTCACAAGCACAATTATCAATATCTTTTTGGGGGGAGGCTTTGAATACAGTTGTACATGTATTAAATCGCACACCATGTGTTCCTTTAGACTTTGAAGTTCCAGATAAAGTTTGGTCAGGAAAAGATGTTTCTTATGATCATTTGCGTGTCTTTGGATGTAAAGCATTTGTGCATATTCCCAAAGATGAAAGGTCTAAACTTGATGTCAAGACAAGACAATGTGTATTTCTCGGCTATGGTCAAGATGAGTTTGGCTACAGGTTTTATGATCC
Organism: Melia azedarach; assembly: GCA_028052125.1. NCBI lineage: Eukaryota > Viridiplantae > Streptophyta > Magnoliopsida > Sapindales > Meliaceae > Melia > Melia azedarach. The sequence goes on along the minus strand of CM051398.1, from coordinate 10,822,990 downwards.
AATGCAGAAGAAACTTGTAAGAAGTCGAGATGCTATATTCATAGAAGACCAAACTATACAGGATATTGAGAAGTTAAAAGAAGAAATGCCTCAATATAGTGATACACTGATAGACTTGGATCCAATTCCTCCAACACAGCCTACAGATGAAGTCCAGGATGGCCAGCATGGTACAGGTGATATTGACACTCATACACAGGTTGAGATTGATGATGATGTCCATCAGTTACCAACATCAGAAGTTTCAACAGATATTTCACTTAGAAGATCTACCAGAATCCGACAGTCTTCCACACGTTATCCTACGAGTGAGTATTTGTTATTGACTGATGGGGGAGAGCCTGAATGTTATGCAGAAGCGGTAGAAAGTGAACAGAGAAAAGAGTGGATTTATGCTATGCAAGACGAGATGAAGTCATTATATGAAAATCACACATTTGAATTGGTAAAGTTACCTAAGGATAAACGAGCTCTAAAGAACAAATGGGTATACAGAATAAAACAGGAAGAATATACCTCACAACCACGATATAAAGCCAGATTGGTTGTTAAAGGATTTAGCCAAAGGAAAGGTGTTGACTTTGATGAAATTTTTTCTCCAGTTGTCAAGATGTCATCTATTCGTGTGGTGTTGAGCATAGCAGCTAGTCTTGATTTGGAGATTGAGCAGATGGATGTGAAGACTGCTTTTCTACACGGAGACTTAAACAAAGAAATTTACATGGAGCAACCAAAGGGTTTCAAAATAAAAGGAAAAGAAGATTATGTGTGCAAGCTGAAGAAAAGCCTCTATGGCTTGAAACAAGCACCAAGACAGTGGTATAAGAAGTTTGAAACAGTTATGGGGGAGCAAGGCTACCCAAAAACTTCTTCTGACCATTGTATTTTTATACAGAAATTCTCTGATGATGATTTTATTATATTGTTGCTTTATGTGGATAACATGTTGATTGTTGGCAGGAATGCTTCTAGAATTGACTGGTTAAAGAAGCAGTTAAGTAAATCCTTTGCTATGAAGGATTTAGAGCCAGCAAAACAAATCCTTGGCATCCGAATTCATCGAGATAGAGCAGCCAAGAAGTTGTGTATATCACAGGAGCACTACATCGAAAAGGTACTTGAAAGGTTCAATATGAGCAACGCTAAAGTGGTTAGCACTCCTCTTGCTACACATTTTAGGTTAAGTACCAAGCAATCCCCTACAACAGACAAAGAGAAGGAAGACATGGAAAAAGTTCCTTATGCTTCAGCGGTTGGAAGCTTGATGTATGCGATGATATGCACAAGACCGGATATAGCTCATGCAGTTGGTGTTGTTAGTAGATTTTTATCCAATCCAGGAAGAGAGCATTGGAATGCAGTGAAGTGGATTATGAGATATCTTCGAGGTACTTCCAATTTTAAACTGACCTTTGGAAGTGGAAAACCTTTGCTAGTTGGCTATACTGATTCAGACATGGCTGGAGATGTTGATACTCGAAAGTCTACTACGGGTTACTTGATGACACTTTCAGGTGGAGCTGTAGCATGGCAATCAAGGTTGCAAAAATGTGTTGTACTTTCTACTACAGAGGCAGAATTCATTGCAGCAACTGAGGCATGCAAAGAGTTGTTGTGGATGAAGAGGTTTTTATAGGAGCTTGATTTCAAGCAACAGCAATATGTGGTATTTTGTGATAACCAGAGTGCAATTCATTTGAGTAAGACTTCTTCTTTCCATGCAAAATCAAAACATATTGATGTGAGATATCATTGGTTAAGAGATGCTCTTAATGATAATATGTTTGAGCTTGAAAAGATTCACACTGATCACAATGCCTCTGATATGTTAACCAAAACTCTTCCGAGAGAAAAGCTTGAAGTTTGTTGTTCAATTGCCGGGTTGGCAAACCCCTCCACACAGTAAGAAAGGGGGAGATTTATTGGGTTGGGTTTCCTCCTTGTGGAGATGGCCCAAAAATAGTGATTAAGTCCAATTAGCCTAAGGATTCTAATTAGCCTAAGGATTCCAATTAGCCTAAGGATATTTTTTAATCCTTTTTTAAGTAGGGTTTAGTTTCTTATTTTTATTGAAGTATATAAAGGAGAGGAGTGCAGGTACTGTTCACGAGTTTAAGAAAGAAAGCGGTACTGTTCACGACTTTAGAAAAAGACGGTACTGTTCACGAGAGAGGCAGAATAGTAAATCCCGAACAGCTGTGATCAACTGGTCGATCGGAGGTCGATTTGTGGTCCGATTGGACTGAAATTTTACCAGCAGCTTCATAACTCAGAGTACTAAATTCTGAACGGTGGAGATCAAATTTGGAGCATTCTTTCTCCAGATTTCGTGACTGGTAGTTAAGCCACCAACTTGGTGATGTTTTTCTTGAACTCTCTCTAATTTCTTTGTAGAACTTGAATGTTTACCAAGATTGTGTGATCTTGAGATTGTTATAATGTGTACCTCTAGTTTTAACTAGAGAGAACTTGTGTATTCCCATTATTTGATTATAGTGGAGATTTTTGGGTGGACTATGGTCCCGTGGTTTTTCCTCTTCACATTAGGGAGGTTTTCCACGTTAAAATTGATTGTGGTGTGGTTGTGTTGTGGTGATTTTATTGCTGTCCAAGAATTAAATTTGTGTCCAAGATTGTTGCTCTATTTGTTTGTTTTCTATTAGGTTCATGCAAGAGGGGATAAGGTAATTGTTGTGCTTCCGGATTATCTGTGTTAGTTTATCCCAACAATGCTTTGGGTAAAAGACTTTTTAAGCAGGATTTATAGTTGCATTCAGCTAGTGTTCTTCCTCAAACATGGTTTTATACACGCCTGAAATCGGGCTCGGTTTAGACCTTTCTTGGAGTTTCTAGGAGCTATCTTAATAAGCAGCTTGAACTTTCTGCTAATGTGGAAATAGAATCTTTAGAACTTGTTACTTGCTTGGGCAATTGAATAGATATACATAAACGTAATTTGAAGCTCGCATTTGCTATTTTCTTCATTAATTGTCTAAAAATTCATCTACTGCATTCTTGAACCCTGGTAATTAATTGTCTGCCCATCACAGAATCTATGCATTTTCGGATTTCAAAATTGCTCACTTTCTACATGTAGCTCTGTGATGCTACATACGATACATTGTAGTAGTATTGTTTACTGTTTTCTTCTTTTTTTTTTAGTTTAAGTTATTATTATTTCAGCATTACACTTACTGCCATGTAATATCTGTCTTCTATAATGCCTTTCAATCCATATCTGCAAAACATAGCAACAACATATAACAATTTGATATGTACTCATTAAAATTTGAGAAATGGTAGGTACAATCTAAAGTTTGAGAAGATTTAATGTCCTTAAAATTTAATAAAATAAATAGCTATCCATATAATTGGATAAAAATTAAATGTCTATATTTTAATTATATTTAATATTATTTTTTTATTCCCATACTTTGATGAAACAAGAAATTTAAAAATATATTCTTTAATTTTAATAATTTAGTTCCCACTATCTAGGGATGACATAAGAATGTGCATGCTCATCTAACAATGTCTCAGCAATGCTTGGTTGATGTTCTCTTCGTAACTTGTCATGAAAACAATGATACATTACTTACAATATCATGACCATAAATAGTCAATAAAATTGAGTAATCTAGAGAGTGTCACCTTAGCTTGTTATTATCTCCCTAATATTAATATCCTCTATCACAATCATTGATCGACTTAGCCTAGAAAGTAATAGAAACCAAAGGAATGAGTTCGGCTGGAAAGTTGTTAAATCCAAGTCATAGATGTCAAATTTCAAGTGATTAGTCATAGCTATAATCAAGCTAACTTGCTTGCTCTTGGAGGGCTATATAGCGAGTATCACTATTTCAAAGCTTTTTCAATTCTTTAATAGCATCGTTCTATTGGCCAAAATCTATACCGAACTTTAGGCATTATGGCTCAAATTTCTTCTTGTTTTCTAAGAAAATAAAACATTCAAGCAATCAGAAAGCTAGATCGTAAAGGATTGAATAAATTGAAGAATGAATAAGAACAACAAAAGGCAAAAAATACAGAATTACAAATTTACACTGAAGTGCTTACAAAGTAAGCAGATACAATGGACTGGGTTAGATTTAGGCTTATGAGTACTAGATATAGCCGTTAATTAGCCACTACCATTATAGTCATTGTAACAAGGCATACAAATTTTGAAATTCAGTTGGTTTCATTTCAAGTGCATGTGCAATTTATTTTTTGATGAAATTACCAACAAAAAAAAATTGCGTTAATGATATTAATTTTTTGGTACAAATTAAAGAAAGCTAATAGCAAGAAAGAGAATTGTTTACTAAGAAAATCTTTCGCTTACAGCCAAAAACCATAGTCATCTTGATATGTAAAGCTTCATTGCCGATAAGTTGTCATATACGATAGTTGGAATTGAAAGGATTAATGAAGGACTATAATGAAGGTAGCAAAAAAGTCTGTGTTTCTGTCATCATCATCCTTGCATAATTTGCATTCAATGCTTGAAGCTCAGCATTCACAGAACTTAGTTGAGGAACTTTTGGAAATGTATTGTGTTGATAAATTGATAGCATCAAAAGTTAAAGAGATATTAGTAGAACATTGTGGTATATCATAATTATGTCCTTATTTATCAGATAAGTATAGTTATTTTTTAATCGTAAATTATATGAGCTCAAATTTTGTTATTTCAGAAGGTGAAATTTTTCATTAAGGCCAAAAGTATATGCCATTATCTTTTTATTAATTGTCATAATAAATTGTCATGTGTGTTTGTGTGTGTGTGTGTGTATATATATTTTTTCATATTAAGAAGAACAAAATAAATAATTTGATATGAATGGGTTCTATCATAAACAAAGTGTGCAGAGATACACAGTATTATTATATGTTTTACTTAATAGCATCCTTAATTTAAAAGCATTTAGACTATTTTGGTGGAGTCTAATTGTTTAAAAAGCTCAAAAATATAATATTAATACTAAAATATGCACTGACTAGGTTCTGCATCTATTAACTATATGTCTTTTTGTTCAATATTATAAATAATTTTTGTTTATGCAAAAATCTAGTCAACGATATAAATTGGTAATTTTAGACTGATTATACAAAAACAAAAAAACACAGAAACTAGAATTTTATGTATCTTGGCGTATTGCCTATGTCCACTAGTAGAATATTTGAGGAGAGATTTTATTAATGCTCAAAAATAGATTTATTGTGGTACAAACAAAGCTCTCTCTATCTAGCTCTTTATTTTTTTTGTATTGCTTTCTTCTCCTCTCTTTTCTTTAATCGCTCCCTTTACATAGTTTAAATTGTAGAGTTTCTTCTAAGTATAAGCTAATTAGTTCCCCTCTTTTATAGTTTACCCAAGATTTATTATAATAAGAAATATCATTTTCCTTCTAAACTTATCTTAGCTAGAATTTTATAAGGAGCTAAACTTTCATAGGTAATCTTAGTTTGTTAGGTTTGGGCTTTATATCGGACTTGTTTGATCAACTCTTGCACTTAGTGGCCAAATATATAATTTAGATAAAGTTAATGTCCCACAAGGTACTGTTTCAACTCGTTACGATTCATACATGAAATTGTTCACCCTCAACACTATTTATAGTCGGCACTATTTACATGTGCTTGTGCACGGAGATGACTTGTATATACATAACATGCCCAAAGGTGCTTATGCATGGTATGCTAGGGACTTGCATGGGCATGGCATGCTAAGAGGTGTCTTGGTTATGTATGGCATGTTAAGAGATGACTTACCTATGCATGATATACATGAAAATGACTTATTCTTGCTTAGCGTGCTAGGAGGTGACATGTTTTTCTTCCAAAATTACCCCATTTAATTTTAACAACAATTAATAAAAGATGAAGGAAATCTTTCTTGCTTGGCTTCTTTTACATCTGAGATAAGTGCTCATTACTTCTTACTATTTCAAAAATAATCCCATACTTCTATGCATTAGTTCGACTAACATTTATTAAGAATAAAGTTGTCTTTTTATATAATTGGGTTTAATAAACTAATAACCTCACTGGTAGCCAGCACTAACTACTGTTGACCACTGTTGACCATCATCCATTTAGGTTGTTATATATATTATTAGAATTTTTGTTAAACGCTTTACGTAATAGTATATATGTTATTATCATTTGAACAGCCATCCATTACGTATCTAAAGTCAAAATTTTCACACAAAAAATTTAACTTTAGATTTATAGCAAACAATAACTCTAACGACAATAATGATGGCATTATTATGTGAAATCGGCAATAAAAATTTTAATGGTATATGCAATGACCTCAAATTGATGTAAGGAGAAAAATATATTATACGCATATCTCAAATTGGTAAGTTGGACATAGAGTACCCCAATTATAGAGCTGAGATAACGAAAATGAAAAGAACCAATCCACCATGCATCCACTAGAGTCATGTAATGTCAGTCAAACTAGAATTCATAGTAATGCATATATGCAAATTTAATGATAATAATTTTGGCTACCATATACTAGATTGGTATGAGACACTTTTTTAGAGGTATATTTAATTGATTTAATTTAATATTATCATTAAAAAATTGTAAATGTAACATAAAATATGTAAATCAACGTTAAATTTCTTATCTTGATATATTAAATTAAATTACAATATAAAATTTGTACATAAAGCATGATATTTGTAGATGTTAAAATTAAAAATAAAATTGATAAGTTAATGTAAAAGAGCAAAAAATGAATATTAATTT